>CAJNDV010005736.1:0-23403 GCA_905221635.1 Symbiodinium sp. CCMP2456 | reverse complement strand
GGTGTAGGTTTTGGATTCGCCCAAGTGTTGGCCTAGGTGCTTGACTTGCACCCTAGGTGCTTGACTTGCACGAGATGAGCTTGAACTCCGCCAAGGCATGTCGTGCTATGTTGCCGATGATGCTTTTGGACACGGACTTGCTCTTGACTCGAGGCTGCCGTCCGCGTGGCATTGGACGAGAAGAGTGGGTCAGATGTCGAGGGCGCCTTGTTGATTGTCACGGGAAGAGGCCGGGTCTTTGTCCGAGTCTTCCTGGCTGTGTTCCCTCGACATGCTACCTTTGGCATTCGAAAGCCTCTGCTTGTGTATGAGTATAGGTTATATATCTTTGTGCCGCTTGTGCTGTAAACGTCGCGTCCAGGTCTGCACAGCACAGATGGAGGTCGCCTGCATTCGGAGGTGGCTGAACTGCTGCAGGCATTGGGCCGCTGTCTGAGTTTTTTGTTCTCGTCAAAAGTCTTCAACAGCTCCCTGCAGATAAGCAGGATGAGCTGCATGTCCGAATACATCCGACAAAAGACGGTGGTGGCATCTACGTCCCAGAGAAGGAGGCGATTGGGTGCGAGTAGATGCTGGCTAGCAGCTACCTGAAACTGCAAATCTGTGCAGATGACATGGTGAAGATCGCTGCAGGTGCTGCGTTTGCGGCGACAGCATGCCCACACGCCGACGGATGCGGAAACGCAGAGAAGAACTCGCGCTCCCTTTGCTTCGACTGCGACACATGAAAATCTAGCCTGAGCTTTGCGAAGACACTTGGTCACGTATGCCGCCCTTGTTCGGTGCAGAATAGTTCCTGGATCAAGCTCATTGTGAGGTCTGCAGCTGATTTACCCATCACCGGATGTGCCAGGTGCTTACCAACAGCGGCTTGGACCACACGTGCCGCCATTGCCGAGGCATAATTTCAAGCTCCTGTATATCGTTCTCTAGCCACCGTTGTGTTGACCTGTCACAAAGCTCGCTCTGTGGAGCTTGCGGGAGTGGTCTTTTGCCAAGTCACCTCAGTGGTAGTGGCCCGAGTGGCGCCAAGCAGAGAGAAGGAGAGCGTAGGCTGCCTCGACGACTCTGAGCACATCACCGACACTAGTCCTTGACCCACTAGGAGGCAATGCATCCAGCAAGTTTTTCACATGTAAGCCACGCTCGAGTGATTCGCAGTTCTCCGCGGCAACAGATTCGCTTGATGAGTCGCCCCACCCCTTCCCTGCTACACTTCCTTCCCCTCGCTTTCGTGGCCCTTTTCTCAAGTGTGGTCTGCTAAGTAGTCTTCTATCTGTTGAAACAGGCCTCCTGTTGCTTGGTTCTTACAGTTTATTGTGTTGATTTTTCTTGCCTCCCCTTGTTGCCGCGTTGTTGCATTATTTCCAATGTCATTTTCCAATGCCTCTGAGAATTGATGCAAACCAAGACTCACAAAAGCGCCGGTGTTATATTGACAATTTCCAGCACGGCAATGGTAAGTCAGTGCTTGTATAGCAAGTGCGACAGCCCGCCCTTAACTTCGCTAGGGTTTATGAGCACATTCTACAGTGGCTGTGCTGGTTCTGAAACCTTTTGCACACCCTGTTCTTACCACGATTGCCGAAATGCCGCGGGTAGGAAGTCCATAATATTGGAGCCAGTACTGTGTTTCAGCAGGGATGTCAGTTCACTGAGTGTACTGGTGCTTCGGTTTCAACTTTCCAGAGCGCTGATACTACTACCTTGAACTTGGGACAGACTGCTGCGATTGCTCCTTGCGGTTGTTATGATTGCCAACTGTTCCTAGAAATTTTAAGTTCCACTCTGAAAATGGTAAGTCGTTCTATGTGTGGCTAGCACGTGATTGCTACACTTGCCTCTGGCACAAGACTACTCGCATCACTGTTGGCACACACTTACTTTCTTCCGATTGTCATTGTCCTTGCAGCAGAACCTGCGGCATTGCGACTCGTTCTCTGCGATTGCGAGACCGCCTCTGTCCTTGGTATAACAAACAAAAACAGATGGCTTTGTTGTGGTGGTCCGGATGCTGCAGATGATGCTGCAGATGAGCTATGATGATTATGCCTCTGCTGCTGCTGCTGCTGCTGCTGCTGCTGCTGCTGCTGCTGTGACTGCTCCTTGATGACTTTTCGACGACTGTTTAGATGATCTTAATGATAATCGGTGTGCTGGTGATTGACAGCATTTCACGCCCTTCCGTGTGTTTGTCTGATATCGTTCGATGTGTTGCTGGTAATTTCACTGGCCAGGTCTGGACCCTTCCGCGTGCATAGCCAGCAGTAGCCACGGATTTGTAGGGAAACAACAATGAGGAAGCGGCCCAAGATGGGCTGTGACTTCCACCATTGCCATTCGTTTCAAGGCTTTCGATCTTCTGAGAGTCTGAAAGCTTGTGCTGGGGCAGCTTGACTCGTCGGCGAAGAGTAAGACACCCTTAGTGCAAGGGTTCAACATAGTCAACAGAGCAGCGCGGGTTGGGCTGAAAATTCAATTGCCAGAGCTGGCCATCGATGCAAGTCGAAAAGTGATCTCTGCAGACGCCACTCGCGGCGGCACTGTAGGCATTCTCACCTCCGGCAAGCACATGCGCGAGCGTGAAGGCGAGGGCTCGGATTCTTCATGAAGTCTCCAACTTCGGGGAGGTACATAGAAGAGCTGAAAACACTTCAAGACGAGGCATCCGGACGTGGCGTGGGTTCCGAATATCGACGCTTGATTTTTCTCCTCTCCAGGTTCCTCCTTTCAGCGGAGCTCGTGCGCTCAAGATCATCGAGTCTGAGCTCGGCAAGCCGGTGCTTGCCCCGATTGCCCCTTGCAGGGATCCGGCCGAAGGCAGGTCATTCGCACAGCTGGGGCTTGAGGCCAGCGAGCTCTTCGAGGAGTTCGATGACAAGCCCATGGCGGCTGCGTCCCTCGGACAGGCGAAGTGCTCCAGGAGTCCCAAATCCTTGCCTCTCACTGTTCCCTCTTTTTTCCACGGGCAGCCAGGCTCTACAGCTCAGCATGGAGTTAAAGCACAGGTGTCGGTGACAGTCGATAAAGTCCACGGCAGACTCATCAGCCTTCAGGATGATGACCCGGGCAAGCCTAGGTGGAGTCAGGTAGATGCTGTATGCGGGACTTACGTCGTTATCATACATCCGCTGCTTTCCAGAACTGAAAGGAAGCAGAGGCTTTGTGAGATAGATGCACAGCAAGACGGAACGATGCTCGTGGCCTGCTGCATCAATTGTTGACCGTTTACACGCTCGCTGCACTTCCGATTCCTAGATGCCGCCATGCCGTGATGGGTGAAGCTGGCCGCAAGAGAAAATGGGGCGGCAAAGGTGCCAAGGGCAAAGCCGGCAAAGGAAAGGGCAAGGGCAAGGGCAAGGGCAAGCGGAAAGGCAAGGCCAACGACAAAGGCCGGGAGAAGTGTTCACGTGCACCCCAAGATAAGCTCCAAGAGTGATCCTCCACACAGGAAGCACCCTACATCGCTAAGCTCCACGCTGTTTGTCTAGTGCCCCTCAGGGGCGCCTTGCAAGAGACCGCGTGGACCAATGCCTACACGGTCTCTGCTCATCACGAGCCACACGCCGAGCCAATGCAGCAAGGCCAGAGCAGTGTGGGAGTTTCCGAAAATAAGGGGTACTTTATTTTAGGGTCCTTATAATCAGGATCCTACTATTTAGGGTACTATCTTAGGGCCCCCTATTTTCGGAAACCCCCAAGCCTCGAGCGTCTTTTGTCGTAGCCTGGTGTCGTTTTGGCGTGTATGAGATACCATTGCTTCGTTGCTTGTGGGCCCTGAGGCAACGCGAGAAGCGATCCGGTTGCTGGAGACATTGCCAAACAGAGTTGTTCTTCAAATAGCTGCAAAATATTCGAGACCATGCGACCATAAGCATGCAAAAGCGGCGATGCTGGGAATCCAGGAGGCAGCTTCAGAGTCACTTCGACAAGTGCCTGAAGCCAAAGAGGACAGAGACCATGGCGAAGTGTTGAAAGATGCTCATCCAATCACAGTGCAGGATACCCCAGCTGCCAGATCCGCAGGCGAGTCCCTCGAAGCAGAACTTCAGGCCTTGAGGCCCCCAGACCCAGCTTGGCTTCGTGCTATGGGTATATCTTTCTTGCCCTCTTTCAGGGGAGACGGCTCTGCGAAGCCTCAGAAGAGACCTCTCCACTTCTACTGCGAGGCTTGCTGTTTTCTTCAGGTGAGTAGTAATCACGCTAGGAACTACTTACAGCAGGAAGCAAGATCAATCAGAGAGACAACGGCGACAACACCAGGAAACAGCTGCAGCCAGCAATACTCCCTTTGGGGGGCAAGCAGTAGCTGAAATAGTCGCAAGAACTCTGGCCACTCGGCAATAGGAGCATTTTAATCGGATCCACAGCAGCTGCAGGAACAACCGGAAGAGTGGAAGGGTAATCGAAACAATAAGAAGAATAGGAATGACAGGAAAGATCAGAACCATACTAGAAGAGAAGCAGGATTACATGTCACAGTGGAGTAGATAGCAGAAGGGTCACAGGAACGGCATACCAATGGAAATGCAGCCAGGGCCGTCGTCGCAGCACTTGAGGGGCAGAATTACATAGAATAAATCCGACTGCATCGTCGTTGTTCAGCGCTGGTGCCATCATTGGGGGTCTCTGACCCCTTCGAAACCTGTGAATGTTGAAATGTGGGCCAGCATCATGAGCATCGGCGCGGTGTGGGGCCGTTGTATTGGAGGCCGAGCGTGACTCAAGTCTATACGGGCCTCGTGTGTGGAGCCAACAAAGCCTCCGGCCCGCTATATTTCACGCATCCTGCCAGAGCACTGCGAATGATGCCCATGATGCTGGCTGGGGCTGCCGCCGCGCGCGGGATGGTCAGTGGCAGCAGCAGTCGTAGAGGAAGAAGAAGAAGAAGTCGCAGTAGAATGAGCAGTAGCAAGAGTAGCAGAAGTAGCAGCGTCGTTATCATTATGGTTGAGCCATGGATAAAGTCTACTCCCAACAATGGACGTTACTGTGGTTGGGCCATGGATGCTCTCTTCTCACGGTGCTCGATCAAGAAGGCGATTCTGTAGAGATGAAGTTGCGGGCACACGTTGGGGGCATGACGTACAGTAGCACTGGTACAGAAGTAATAGCACTATAGTAGTATGGAGTAGCAGTCGTAGTCGTCGTCGTCTTAGTACTAGTAGCAGTCCCAGCAATTAGCAGTTACAGTAGCAGTACTCGAAGTCCTAACTAACATAATTACATCGGTTTTGGTTCACTGTGTGCACACACGCATGTTTTGGTTGAAGCAGGTCAGTCGTGGTGTCGCGCTCTTGTCCTACCCTGGAGAAGAGGCAGAATCGATACCTTACGACCGTGCTCGGTGCTATGACTGCACTCCTGGATCATATTCGTGTCCCTACAGGAGGATTTGAATGCTCCTTCTCCGTCAGAGCTGGTGCAGCGTGTTTTCGCGCAGCAGCGCGATGGTGGGCAAGATGCGCAGGCGTGGGCAGCTCGAGTTGAGCACACCGGGCAACTCTTTGGCCATGCTGAGAAGTAGAACCTTGCAATTCTGCATGCATCTGTGAGGCAGCGCGATTCGTGTGTCGCATGGCTCCACTGGACTATGTATGCGCACCTCATTTGAAGAACTTCCAGGCAGGTTCACGGCATCCGAGGAGGCCAGGCGACATGTGCTCACGGTCGTTCCAGGCAGCTGCGGCTGCGGTGCTGCCCGGAGCCTTTGCCAAGGCCAGGGATGGTGCGGTGCCTCGGCTTCCAAGAAGTGGCAGTTGGCGCGGACAAGCGAGGAAGGCCAAACAGCACGTCAAAGCCGCAAAGCGAAACCTCCTTGCGTTGATTCAGGAATTTGCGCCAAAACCAGAAACTCCGAAAAGTCGAAAAGCAAATAACGAGAAGACGAAAAGCTGCGAAAAGTCCTAAAGTACAGTCAACAGCTTAAAGTCTAAAAGTCGGTAAGTGCAGCGAAAATCGAAAAGTCAAAAAATCGTAGTATCGAAAACGATCGACATTGCGAGCAAAAAGCCACAACC
Source organism: Symbiodinium sp. CCMP2456 (assembly GCA_905221635.1). Classification (NCBI taxonomy): domain Eukaryota; class Dinophyceae; order Suessiales; family Symbiodiniaceae; genus Symbiodinium; species Symbiodinium sp. CCMP2456. The sequence goes on along the minus strand of CAJNDV010005736.1, from coordinate 17,383 downwards.
ACTGCAGAAGGCTAAAACTCAACCATTCAGGCCAAACATCACTGAGACAGCGCTTCCGGGAAGTTCGCCTGACCCGAAGACCCAGCTCGGCCAAGAGCATCTATGTTTTGGATAAATTTTTAGGGTTTAGGGTTTAGGGTTTAATAATTATTGTATTATTGGCTGCTTGGATTTGGTGGTTCACAGACCTGAAAAATTAGGCAAACACTTCTCACTTTCTGGTGCTGTCGGAACCACGGGATGCTGCAAGCTCCTTGAAAGTTGCCACTAAGGGTTCCGCAAACAAGAAAAATCGAAAATGCCGATGGTTTCGTTCATTTCTGGTTTTTCGAGGATGCCTAACATGAAAAAACTCATTGAAATTTATTGCGCACCAGGTTCTTCGTTGGCTCCTCAGACCCGAAAAAAGTCGAAATGACACATGAGATGCTCAACACTCATTGGATTTTTTAAGGGTCCCCCACATCTGAGAATGCAGCAACTTACGAATGGCTCCGTTCGTTTTAGGTGCTTTGAGGATACCAAATCACCGAAATTTGCAAGTCGGCATTTCCCGAGCCTGTTGAAAATCACCTGAAGTATCCCAAAACCTAGCAATAGAAAGCTGCGTGTGTTTCTGCTGCGTCTGAATGCCATGAAAAGGACAACTTGTTTTGAAGTATGCAGCTGGGCGCCTCCTGAGACCCCAACAACAGACCAAAACTCCATTGCTTGTTTGTGGGAAGAACCTAATTGTCAAACAACAGTGAAAGCACACGCTTTACTTAAAGAGTTCGCTTAACCGAAAACTCTGCCAACATACCCATGCTTTTTGGCTACTTATTTGTGACTGGGGTGGAACCCGAAATGATTGAGAATTCAGCAAAGTTTGCCATTAAGCTCGATCTGCTGAAAACAATTGCCGCGACAGTACTGCGGTGCTACGACTACTGTCGACCGTTACTCGATTTCCTGCTGCGTCAGGCCTAGGAGCCTAGGCCTACAGTACCGAGATTTACCCTCATTTTTTCACCAACCCTTACCTGTCCAGCCCAACCTCTTGGCCTACCCTCAGTCAAGCCCTGAGCTTCGCTGCACTTTCGCCTGGAACAGCACCCAGGCCTACCACACCTTGGAGCTGGGCCTCGCTAGGCCTACCCCGAGTTTAGCCCTTGGAGCTTAGCCTGGCCTGGAGCTTTTGTACGAAAAGCAAAGCGAAACGCGAACTACGGGAAAAGCTCAGAAAAGCGCGCAAAGTCGAAAAGCCGAAGTGCGAAAAGCTTGGACAAACACGAAAAGTCACAAAACCCGAAAAGCCGCGAAGTGTGAAAGGTGCAGAACAAACCGAAAAACCAGAAAAGTATCGAACAGTGCGAAGCACAGGACAACACGACAAGCCGAAACTTCGAACGCTTCTTGACTTTTGGACTTTTCGAGAATTGATTCGGCGCTCCGCTTATCGAAGCCAACGCCTGCCTGCATACTTAGCGGGTTGCAGTGTGCAGGGGAAAGGACAGCCAGTGGCTAAGGGTTGGTACTTTGCTTTCCACAGCCGTGCGATGGGCACCATCAAACGCGATGAAGCGATGAGTGTGTCCTCGACCCAGCCTCGCTGAGCTGCAACAATTTTCTCACTTGCACCTTTGGCCTCGAAGCAGCGTCCCCCAAAAAGATAAGATTGGGAATCCAGTTTCCAAGAGGTTAAAGCAAGTCTTGGGCCCCTTGCCGGTGGAGCTCTCCGTGTCCGATGCAGAGCGCCCCGGCACGGAATAGATTTCAAGCGTTGGTCGCCTGTTCAACTGTTGCTCGCTTTTGCTCATCCAAGGTACATGGTTGTGATCGAGGTGTGGGCTGCTGCGTTCATACTGGCGATAGCTGTCGACTGTACTTGTTGCGTTTTCAGTGCAGGTCAACCCAGTCCTTTGCGGTTTCTCAGTTCTACAAGGTTATGAAGATCTCCTCCATGAGTGCAATCTGCAGAAAGCTTGCGAAGTCTACGAGAACAAGGCTGGCATAAGAGGGAATATGCACTCAGCAGCCGTTGCAATCGCCAATTCTGGCACCTGGTCGTCATGCCAAGAAAGCAGATGTCAATGTCAAAGAGCCCCTAGTTGAAAGGCCTGTGACTGCGACTTCGAGAGTGAGGATGAGCCGGAGGACGAAGACGAAGACGACGAGGATGACGAAGAGGACGAGAAGGATGGTACTGGTACCGAAGACAAAGCCGAGGCCCAGGTCCAGGAAGGCAGCGCGCCAGAGTTCTGACCGGGCCGCCAACGGAGAAAAGAAGCTGACACGGCGGCTAGGGAGGATGGCCGCAACAAAAACGCCGGTGTCTGAACCCAGCGTGTCGCAGGTGCACAGAGCCAGGACGAAGGATGGCAAAGAGCTTGCCATCAAGGTCCGCTGTCACACAGACCGTGTTTCAGTGGTTCTGAAGGAGTTAAAGGGGCCTCGCATTGTGAAGCTCCAAGCCTGTACCCGAGATCCAGCGAGACAAGTTGAAGGAGATGTACGATCTTGTTGCATTCTCAGAGGTTCTGCCTGCACTGCCTCCCCAAACTCCCACAAGTGCTCAATTCCAAGGATTTAGCGCAGTTTGACAAGGCCAGGCGCTGTGAGCAATATACTTCGGTGCTGAGCAATTGCGAGTACCAATCGCGTTTTGCCACTTCAGCGCAGATTGCTGTCATGCTGGACAAGTACAAGATCGGAGTGGAAGGCGCTTCACAGGCGTGATCTTCCGCTGAGCAGTCCTAGGTCTTTTTTGCAACGATCCCTCCAATTGGTGCAGGTGTGGGTCGACATGTTCGAGGAGGCCAAGGTGCGACACAAGCTTATACTTTCCGAGTTTCCGTTGCACAAGTCTGCCGTGGCACGGGGTGGACGGAGTTGAACTCAAAACCGTTTCTTGAACATCCGCATGAACATTGGGCACATTCTGTCAGCCTTTTTCAAGCTCGTATGATTAATGAGGTCATTCTTTATCGAGAGATCGACTACCTGGCAGAGGCACTTCCATGCTTAAAGTGGGATCGGTGCATGCTGCGCAGTGACAGGCGGAAAACACGAGACGGTGGACTGAAAATTTCGAGAAGGTGATTTGGCCCATTTGGCATTCTGCTTGCTTCGCTTTGTACTGCTTTGATCAGGTCAAATGGGTCACGAGCCCCGAAGTTGTAGACGAGTGTCTGCCTGTCGTGTTGCTGCTGCCGCTTGCCATGATTGACTTCCTTCGAGTTCGACTCATGTCAGTCACCACCTCGAAAGTTCTGGCGCTCACATTCATCGCCGGTACAAAGATCTCGGACCGTCCAAGTGCTTCGCCTGTGCTGCAACAATGGGTTCGTGCTGTCAAAGTCTTTCCAGGACCTGAAGAAGCTCGAGAGTCAGGGCTTCGACAGGACGCTGCTGGCCAAGAATCTGGCGCAGGCAGAGCGCCGGCCATCGGAAGCAAGAATCCGGAGATACATCTCCCCGCGAGGCATACCTCCTCCAGTTCTGCAAGTTCGGTTTCTTCAACACGGACCAGCAGCAGAGTATGCTTCCAGAACACGCCTTCCCGGAGTGGTCCCCAAGAAGCACTGGACCTGCCATGAGGACCCCCATCCCGGCAACTTGGCCGTGGATGACAAATACCCGGGAGGTCGCCTGATCTTCTATGATTTTGGCCAGGCCCAGCAGTTGGTAAACTCAACGGTAGAGTGCTAAACTTGCAGACAGCAAGCACAATGTCTAGCAGGGCAATGTATGCACTGATGCCCCTATGGACCCTAAAGGCTTAAACCCTAATGAATGATTGAATGTTGAAGGCTTGCGAGCTCACTGACAGTCAAGCAGATGGCATCCTACAGGCCGACTCGCCACTCTGCAAGTCTTTAGGGACTTTAGGGATGTTTAGGGTTTCGGGTCCAGGTGATCCAGTCCATTGTGGACTTTGAGGCCAAAGACTGCGTGAAGGCAAGGCTTCTTTTTAAGTGGACCAATCCGGTCGCGCAACTGCCGAGTTTGCTCCGAGGCCATGGACAGCTTGGGCTGCTTGAAAGAAGGGACCGACTTCAAGGCTCGCTGCGGCCTTGAAGGGGGCAGCCGAGTAGCCACAGAGCCAAATATCCCTCACACAGGCCGTTGAAGGTGTCGTCCAGAAGAACTTTGAGACGGGCAAGGCATTGGGGGAGAGTCGGTATGGAATATTGGGACAGCCTGTGGAGCAGGTGAAGAGCAAGCGAAGCAAGCGAAAGCGTGAGCTTACAGAGGATCCGAGAGTTGCTCTCGGCTGCCAGCGATTTGAACCGTTGAATACCACGGGGTCGCTCGGAGACATGTCAAAAGTGTTGGTGACAGGAGGAGCAGCAGAAGAAAGCGCCAAAGCAGTCGGAGGTGATGAAGTGCGCCCTCTGGAGCCAGCGATGCTCGAACGATACACATACATGCCTCCGGAAAATTGAGCTGTACTCAGCTAGGCAGCTGGGCCCTAGACCAGACAGTGGATTGAAAGGTACTTCCAGCTGCCTCCTGCGCTGGCATTTGTGTCCCGAGCCATCACTCAGATGCAGGGCGTCGGTGTGATGCTGGACGAGGCTCCGACTTGTGCAGGGCCTGTGCGGCCTAGAGATCGTGTTGCAGAGAACACGACTGCGCACAGTGCAAGCTGTTGGTGCTAGATCAGCCATGTGGACAGGATTACGAGTTTATCGACTTCGTGGCCGACAAGGCGACGTGCAGCATTAGACTTGTTCTAAACTCGACTGCCGTGCCGACCCAAAGCTGGTCAGACACAACTTCCTGACACGTTCGGGCAGGTGCCAGAGCTGCAGGTCGAGCGGGGCGCTGGCATTAGTGAACCTGGCTTGGATTGCTCATGTTGCTTCTTGCCTTTTCACTGCTGCACACCAACGGACCAACCTCGTGCGATGCTGCTCAAATACCTTCGACGAACGTGAGTGCCCAGGGCTCTGCAACAGTCGGAACGCCTCTTGGGCAACAGCTCCGGGAAGTCTTCAGTATCTGCATGTCTCGCGAGTGAACTGCTACTTAGTATGTTGTGGTGCTTGTTCTGTTGTCAAAGCCTTCTTTGTGATGATGCCATGTACTGCCAATTTCTTGTAGGCACCGCAGGCGTCCTCCCAACTCCCAAGACAGGTTACATTGCCGGGCAGCTCTTCAAGAACTGGGTGAGAGCATGAGCATTCGACCTCCGATGTCTCGGCTTTTAACTGTTTGATCTGTTGTGCGTGCTGAGGGATCGACACATCAGCAGCGGCCCGAAGAGTGCCTTAAGACCTGAAGATTAAGGGTAAGAGTGTAGTTTGAGTACCAACCTTGGCAAGCTCAGCTCAAGACTGTACAGGCTTTGACAGCCGGCCACCGGTCGCATGTGGCAAGGCCGCATGGCTGTGCCTACGATCTTGAACAGATGTTTTCCATGGGCTTTACTTGCCTTTCTTATTGGCAGAGCTAGGAATGTGAGCAGCCGGTCTGAGAATCCCGAAGTGTGAAAGTCTTGGTGCGTGCGCACTGCAGATTCCAGCATTGCCAGCTCCAAGTTAATGGTAAGCGCACGGTGGACGCGCGACAGATGATATCTGAAGCTCCATCAATTCAATTCTGCAAGCCTCTCAGCGGCACAAAAGCAGCTCGCGAAGCCATGCCGTACACGTTCGAACCGCTTTCAGCTGCAACTTCTGAGAATTATTCATCGCTCATGTAAACCATGCTCTCACGCGCTGCTTGATGCCTGAAGGATGCTGTGCACCGAACAATCCATTATGTATGCCCGTTGCATGGTTCACCAGCGGAGTGGCCGTAGAGATAGTAGTACGGCCTGCAGACTCCAGCCATGCGGTCGCAGCCTCGAGTGCTGGATTGTTTCGCCTCTGCGAGGGGAGTACTGCGGAATCGTTGCCCAGGTTGTGGCTTCTGCCGTTAAGCCTGCTGGCGCCCTCATCTTAGCATCCTCAAGCTTGCGGTGTTCCTGAGTGTGCAAATGCACCGCCTCGCTGACAGAGGCTCGTTACCATCATGGGTCCGTGCGCACGGATTCCTGGAGTGACGGCGTCAGTCACCCAGAAGAAGCTGCAATTTTGGTGCCAGTGCTAACTAGGGCGGTGGCACGTGGGAGAAGATTTGTTGAAGGAAGTGCAATGCACAATGCTTTTTGGCTTGCTGCATTCGCTCTTCACTTCCTTTTCGGTTCCTCGTGCCTGCTCAAATCCCCACAGTACACTCCGAAGCTCCGGGGAAGTCGGGAACTACTCCGTCAATAGTTTATGGGGTTTTGAGGGAATTCCTCTTGCAGCTCGCCACCCCAATATAACAAGAATCTGCAAGACGATTGCAGAATGGATTGTGTAACCCAGGGTACTAAGTAGGTATGCGTAACGCATGAAGATGTCGTCTTCCCTTTCATTCAAAGAGCCCTGCTAGCCGCTGTTCTGACGATTTTCCAGCGATTGGTGTAGCGATAAATGCCCAGCTACATGTTGCATCTGAGCCGTCTTTGGATGGTTGGGAGGAACCCAACAAACGACGTGCGAGAGCATGTGAGCTTGAGGCAGTCTGCATCTGATAATCGGCCCTGCACCCTGAGACGAAGGTCCATCTGCGGATAACTGCGGTTTGGGGTCTCGCAGAGCCAACCCCGAGGGGCCAAGAGATGCCGCCAAAGCAGCTTCCGGGTTCGGCGTTGGGGGCATATTTGGGAGGGATTAGGCTTGTCTGTCTAGCTCTTGTGGTCACTTCAATTTGTCAGTTGACTTGACCCCCCAGAGACCCAGAAGCACCCGTTTGACGCACCGTCCCGCATTGTAGGGCGTGAGTTGTGAATGAGGAATGGAGGAAGCAGGCGATATTTCGAGCGGTGTGGGTAAGGGTTGATGCTTCGTCGGTTGCATCTCCACATCGCATGCAAGTCGAACAGTGCTGCTCTGCTGGCTTCGGTGACAAGGGTTCTCCCAAACAACACGCAGGGGGTAGGCTTAAAAATTGCATTTCCTTGCTGGGCGGGGGGGGGGGGGGGGGGNNGGGGGGGGGGGGTGGCGGCGGGGAAAAAAGCTTCTGAATGCGACCGGGAGTCCGTTTGGAGCCCCCGAAGTTGCAAACGGTTGCAATTTCGTTCGAATCCTGGAGCATTTCTTGCGCTTCGAGTCTTAAGAAGATGCGATTGCCATGTCGAGTTTTTTCTCAAAGAGAGCAACATCAAGCTGGCCGTCGCTGGACCTGGCTTCTTCAAAGACCACAGACCATTCTCGTCTTGTGCTCGCTCCGAGGCCACCAATGGTGCGACCAAAGCCACGTGACAAGCGCAAGGAGCTTCAGAAGGGGCACTGGGCTCAGTGTCAGGTGACAGACGCTCGGGCTGGTGATGGTGCAGCATTTCTGAAGCAGGCCGCAGAAAGCTGGCATCGTGACGCGCGTCTACACGCACGGAGCTGAGTGGAAAGATGAAAGGTGCAGTAAGTACGACATTGTGAATGTAGTGACACTGCATCAGAGGCAAGTTAATTTTAAAGCTTTAGACAGGCAGTATAGTCACGGCTTTTACAGGAGCTGCTGGATTGGTATGAACCACAGATCATTCAGCTGGAGTTTCAGTTGCGCAGTGGCAATGACATCTTCATCATTGGATGATCGTGGCAGTGGTTGTGGCAGCGCTCGTTCGAGAGTTACGGTAGTGGGATGTCAACCGATCACGGAGCCGTGGAATCGAGATTTCATGGCAGCCGCCTGTCCGCCCGCAGAATCTGCAGGATGTCACCCAAGAAGCCGAACTCCGCCATCCGAAAGGTCTGCCGTGCCGGAGCCTTGAAGATTCAGACACCCCAAGCGTTGCTTTCTGATGCAGAGAGCCTCGAAGACTCAACAGACTCAGGGCTTATCTGCTTATGTATTAAGCTCAGCTGCCTAGATACTTAGTTATGTAGGCAGACTGGGCAGAGAAGCTTTACTCGTTCAATTTCCAGCGACAAGTGACAGTGACCTTGTGTCACATCGTGGCAGTTTTGGGTTGACCTTACAAAGTTGCACGGCACTTCTGCCGGTCCAGTGCGACTGTTTCAGGCTTGGCGATGTAACATCGGGTTACTTTAGGCAAGCAATGCTCTCGACCTTGACCATACCCGTCCGTCTCGGCTGAAGCTGTTGCAGAAGATTCTCGACGTCGAGGGTGCCTTCCGTTTGATAAATGCATACGGGTGCATTCCAGGTCAAGTTGTCCAACGCTTACGAAATCATCGGCTACATTCCAGGGGAGGGCCACAACCTGCAGGACACACACGGAAGCTGACGAATTCGGCTCTGCAGTTGACGATGGCAGCATGCATCATCAGGAATTCTCTTCTGTCCTGGTGCGCGGAGGGCGTCGTAAAGATCTTGTCGGAGTCAGGCCAGCATGCAGCTTCGAGAGGCGACATCTTCTCCGTTACCAACCGTTTCTTTACATCCGTCCTGCCAGGTACACTCTGTGTCGTGGTGCCCGTGATTTGCAAGGAGTGCAGGGCAGGAGGACGTCACGAAGCAAGTGCGCCGCAAGAGGAGTAGACTAGAGGAGGTGTGAGGTCCGAGAGTCGAAGGAGAAAAACCAAAAAACAGTACTGCTTTGTGCCTGTGCATTGGTGCAGGTACGGTGCCGAGAAGCCCGATGGTGACTCGTGAGGAGTCGGCAGGTAGGGCAGGAAAAGGTTGGCATTTGCCAGGGTTGCATCTGGAACGAACAGGTTCCCGAATGCCGTGGGCAGATGAATGTGTTCTACTAGTTCTCAGCAGAGGCAGATGCCAATTCTCCTTCAGGATGTGCCTGACAAAACCAAGGTGCGGCAGAGCCCCTTGCAAAAATCGACTCTGACATGCTGCCCTTTGCGCGACATGCATAGTACAGGGTTAATGCAGAGAAGGCACGCGCAGCTTCATTGGCTTCGAGGCTAAATCTGTTGAGAGTAGACTGGATCCCACGGAACGAGTAAAGCCATACCTGCAGGGGCAAGTAGTGTGAGCACAGCACTTCAGTGCAGTGTCGATGCCCCGGCCCCACACAGATTCCAAAGCCTAATAACAGTCTTCCATATCGTGCGGCGCACCTGCTCACCTCTCAGCATGCAGCAAGAAGAAGGTCTGTGCGAATGGTATGGCCGATGCTCAGCTGCCGGGATGGGTCACGGCAGATGCGAAGCTGGTATATGTAGCTTTCCAGCAACCATCTTGCCATGCATGGGGGCTACGGTTCAATGTGCCAAGGGTGAGCCGAGGTATCAAGATCCACTGGAAAAGAAATGCCTGTGGTGGTGAAACATGTGTCTAATTCACAGAAATCTGCGCCTCGTCTGAACATATAAAATCAGGAAGATGGTCACTAAGCCTGGATGCTTTGCTGCGTTCCGCCATCGTCGTGACGAGATGTCAGAGCTCTTGAAGCTGGACTGACATGTCCGCAGATCCCGAGGTTACCATTGTTTTCGCTCGAGACGGTGCCCAGACACACATTCATCGTCAGTTGTAGAGGTGTGCACAGGAGACAAGATGACGACATAGTCGTCGGACGAGTCCTCCCCGGATGCGACATGGAGCATGGCACCGTCGACCGTGAGTAAGGGCTTGGCTTGCCCTGCCAAGGAAAGTCCGAAATGCAAGTTCCCTTCATTCAGATTCTGGGGGAGAAGAGCCCGCTGAAGCTTCCGGATCTTCCGGATCTTGAACTCCTCGAGGTTTCGGGGCATCTTGCACACTCTGTGATCATGGAAATACACAAACCACCGCAGAGGACGAGACGGAGAAGTTCTTCGACTCGATGGAAGGCTGAACGTGTCTATGCTTGTCAGGGCCTCGGGGGAGCCAACACATGTAAAAGGCACGTGGTTCGGCAACACGCAGAACCTCGACCCAAAGGCGGGCTGTCGAGAAAGTGACGGACAGGAGTAGGGTTGTAGCTTTCGATCTTGGTGCTTTCTGGATCAATTTGCAGGTGGCTTTGGGTTCCGACAAAGGCAAGTTTTCGTTCGAAGGGCCTGCCGCACCTCCCTTGATGGAAGTCATGAGAAGCTCGGAAGCACTCTTGCGAGCATACTGAAGCCATGCGCGTCGAAAAGAAGCAGCAGAGGCAGCCCAGAGATGGATGAAGCTCCACAGCGGAGGCTGGCAGCCGGTCACTGACACCCGAAACTGCCAGCGATTTCTAACTTCGACTCAGCGCTGGGACAGGAAGAAGGAGGGCAAGAGACCGAAAGAAGCCAAAGAACTCCAGGAGATGTCGGATGGCTTCCAGTTGCTGGGTTGATGGAATGGAAGACCAGTCAGTTTGAATCAATTCGGACCATGAAGAATGCAGCTTCTTGTCACAGGACTCGCCACCTACGGAAAGAAGCTAAGCTGCATTGTTCCTTGCTATTTGTCTGTTAGGTTCCAGGTCTGCGCGGCATGCCAGCTTTTTCTGCTTGGGTGCGACAGCTGAGGAAAGAGGCGCAAAGAAGCCAAGGACTCGTAGCGTGCACTTCATTCTGGTGACTTTTGTCTGCCTTCCAGCGAAACTCTCAACCCAGTAACTCTTTTTCCGCTCTGCGGCGCTGCTGCACCGACAATGAAACAGGCGAAAGACGATGGCAAAGCTGCCAAAAAGAAAAAGACAAAGGACAAAGACAAATAGGATGCGTGGAAAAGAGACTGCATGCAGATCTTGCTGACTGAAGTGTTCTGCTGGGTGTCGCTTCCCAGCTGCTACTGCTGATGCCAGTTCGTGAATCTCAAGTTTCCTGCAGCAGCCAACCACCATGACCCACCGATTATGTAGGATGCGTCACGCAGACTTCCGCAACTGGTCAGGAATCGAACGGGCTGCTCGCAGATGGCATCCGAAGACTCAGATTCGGATCTTGAGGGGCTCCCTCCTTTGTTCAATGACGACGAAGTTCCACAGCTGTCGACGGTGCCTCGGCCCAAGACGCTGGAACGTCGTGATGGCTGGAGTGTAGTGGAAGAGGAAACTTCGGATGGAGGTGCTTTGCGCTGGATGGTGTCCGATGCTGCTTTGTCTCTTGATCAGACGAGGGTGCAGCTCACTGCGCCAGATCTGAAGGGTGAGCGGCATTTTTGTCGTGACGGTTTGAGGGCAGCCTCTCATCAAGTGATGGTGCTGGCTTTGGGTTTAGCTTTGGACTCCACTTCCGAGTGCTTGCGACATTCCTTGTGCGTCCTGGGTGGTGGTGGAATGGCATTGCCAATGGTTCTGGTGACCCATGTGCAATCTGTTTGGGTCCATGTGGTGGAGCTTCACGACGTGGCAGCATGATGTGTTCTAGTACTTCAGAATTCCGTGTGCTTCGCTTGGGTCACTCTTCCTGTGTTTGTTACCGCCTAGGCCTAGGCCTAGGCCCACTCCCTGCAACATGAGGTTATCGACTTTGCCGTTAGATATTTCGGAGCAACCCATGAGCGACTTCTTGTGCAGCAAGATGATGCCATCAGAATCGTGCAGGGGCCAAAACGGCCTTGGCCTCCCGAGAGTCTGGCGGGTCTGGTAATTGACATTGATTTTCTTCGTGGAACAGCCCCTCCGGAATTTCTGTCCTTGGAATTTTGGGAAGCTCTTTGGGCGACGATGAAGCCTGATGCCATTGTCGCAGTAAACACCATAGGGGCTGACGCATCCGATGTGCAGGCCCTCGCTCGGCTCGCTCGTATGGCAGTTACCGTCGAGACGTTTGGGGCCACGGGCATCGGGGCTCTGGTTGTGGAGCCAGGACCTGGAGATCGAAGAGTTTGGACGGCTCTCATTCCCCGGCCGAGCGTGCTTCTGCTTGGTCCACCGATCTTGCTCTCAAAGATTGCAGGCGCTGCAGGACCTGGAAATAGCGCAGCACCCTTCGAGAGCCAGCTTCCAAGCTGGATCGGAACAGTTGCAGCTGATGTTTTGGAGGCCATGGCGCAGGCCGAGTTGCAGGCTTACTGGTTGGAGCCGACCGCGGACAGCCGAACCCAGCAAATCACATGATGCCACGGATGCTAGATTGAGTGTCGAGGTCCTTTCGGCAAGTTCTTGGCGAGTGAAGCTTATTTAGTCGAGTTTCGGTCATCTTCAAGTCAGGCGGCAGAATGAGAAGTGAGAGCATCACGGCGAGTGTGATTTGCAGCTGAGTTTCGTGGCTCACTGTGTAGAATCATGTTGTCCGGCATACTCTGAAGTGAAACCTTGGGCAAGTGCACAGACTGATGGGTTCGTTCTGCATATATGCTATGATTAATACCATGGTATATACCGAAACACAATATCGTACTACGGCAGCGATACTACAGCACAGCTCTTCTGCAGAAGTCCTCGGGCCCTACACCTTGACGCTGGTAGATCCTGGCCACAAGTTTAGGCCCGCTCATTGAATGTGCACTTCGCTCCACGAAAGCTCGGACGCTAAAGAGCCGGGTACGAAAAGAGCCGCTGACCTTAGGGTTTAGGGTTTAGGGTACCCTAAACCCTAAACCGTGGCTAGGAATGCCAGAACAGCTGGGGGATTGCACGTGGAGTTCATTTGCCCACAGTCTCCAAGTTCTATCTGCTTCTACGACTCTTTATGAGAGCCGCAACCCTAAAGCCTACATCCTCATTTCACAACCGTGCCATCGCTTGAGTATCCCCGCCCTCTCTCTGTGGTTTCAGGGAAAACGAACCTTGCTTTGTTAAGTAGCCCTCAAGCGCATCGAGATCATTAGCCTAATTACTGCAGAACTCCAGGCAGCCGCGAGCAACCTCAACCAGACACTCCACACCACACCGCATCTGGGATGTTTCAACCCGGCTCCCCAGCAAGAACCGGCAGCCACATTTGAGTTGAATGCGTGACTGCATCCTCCCCCAATTATCTTTTGCGCATCCTTTAGGGATGCCGCAGCCAAAGATCGATGAGCAGGCGAGGGTCGCAATGCACGGAGGCGGAGGCGTGACTGATTCACGGGAGGAGCCAGTACGGCTGCTCTATACAAACCTGCAGGATCCTTCTGGACTCGCCGACCTCCTCCTGGATGAGAGGGTAGACATTCGCCTGGTGCGGGGAACCTGCCTGAAAGCCCTTGACAGGGAGAAGCAAACTTTCATCCGTCGCCAGGAGTTGGAAAACCATCCGAGGCACCCGGATGCTTTCGTCACGCACGAGGAGTTACAGAAGTGGAAGGCAGACAAAGCATATCGCCGCAAGGTTCGGATTATCGGCGTCTCTCATGTGTGGGAAACCAGGGAACACCCTGATCCCAGAGGGAGTCAACTGGCGATGCTCGCCGGGGCCCAGCTTTGGCATGACGAGTACTCCTGGTATTTCTTGGACTACATGACATGTCGGTGTATCAGTTCTACCGCACAAGTGTCCATCAGAACAGAAGTTTTCAGTACACGATGATGCACATGCACTTCTTTTACACACATGAGTGCACATGGACCTACCGCATCGAAGACGTGGCCCCGTTTGAAGAAGCTGATAGGCAGAAGCATGTTCAAGTATTCTTCACAGAGACAGGAGTCCCTCAAGATGGAAAGGTGCAGGTACGACCTTTGGCAGATCTCAAGGAGAACTCCACACCCTATTCTCGGCGGGGTTGGTGTGAAGCTGAATGCCAGTGGTCGAGCATGAGAAGCAGATCTCGACAGACTGTCTCGCTCTCCTTCGTGTCTCCGCAGACGTGGACAAGAGCTCCCATGGCACCCACGGTCTTTCAAACAAAAGTGGCTAATCGCGAGCTTCTGTTCACGCACCAAGACAGTGCCGAGGCCGTGAAGGCGTTGCAGGGCCGTGTGTTCATGGAGAAGGCGGCCGAGTGTGTGACGCTGGAGCTATCCGTTTTGCCCCTTCGCGAAATTCCGATCCTCGCTAGCGCGCTGCCGCTTTACAAGAACCTAATTGTCTTGCATGTAAGCAACAGCCAGGTTGACTGTCATGGTGCGGAGGCCTTATCCACCACGTTGACGATGCGAGAGCTACATCTTAACAACCTTCGCATCCCTGGGGACGCAGTGCGCAAATTAGCTTTGGGCTTCAAGGGCAACAGCGCACTGTTGAACGTGACATTCACTTGGTGCCTGGTGGATGCGGAAGGTGCAGAGGGTCTGGCAGAAGCACTCGCATGCAAGGAGACCAGATTGGAATCCCTGGATTTATCTCACAACGTCCTGAAGTGTAAAGGGGCCAAGCACCTCGCCGATGCCTTGATCCACAACTGCGTCTTGCAAAGACTGGACCTGAGCTCCAACATCATTGCAGATGACGGGGCAGCCAGCTTCTCAGGCCTCTTCGAGAACTCTGCCTTGAAGCTATCGCTCGATGACAACTGCTTCGGGAAAGAGGCGGTCGCCATCCTGCAGAGAGGCCGGGATCAGATCTTGAGGACACGGGGCGGCAAGGCAGGGGTTTGGTGCAAATTCTCAGCTTATAACCTAAGTCAGCAAGCTTTTCAAATACATATGTATGAGTGTTTATGTATACAGAGATAAGACATACGTATACTATTGGATAACCTCTTAGCAACGATGCATCAGAATCCAAACAGGATACCTACTTTTCCAACCACAACCCCAAGGTCGCTTTCATTATCAGTTACACTGGCGCTCCTAAGATTTTTCAGAAGGAGTTTGGTGTCTTTGCAACAATTGGTTTGCTTCATTTCTTCACCTTGTTTGGCCATGTATATTTGACCATATGGGCCTTCTGCCAGTATTTCCAGAGAGAAGGGGGGCCGCCGCCTGGAGATGTCGAGCTTCTAGGCGTGGGGCTCACTGTCCCAAGCACACCGCTAATAATTTCAGCGCCAGTTTTGGCAAACTTGCAGTCGTGTGCGGCTGCTTATTTTGTCTGGGCAAGGGTCTGGGTGTGTTACTCAGCCGTGTGGCTGCCTGCTATGCAATTATACACCCTCCTGGCGATTGCTCAGGCCCCCATTCATGAAGAGATGAGTTGGGTGTGGTGGTTCCAGATAGGTGGAGGTCCCACACTCGCGTGGGAAGCTGTTATCATGTTCCTGGCCTGGCTCGTTCTGTTTCACCCCACTCAACGTGCCGTATTTCGGCTTTACATTCACGAACGTTGGAAGCTTTGACACCTTGGGCAAAGATCGGATTGGTCCGCAGTCTGTAATCGTTGCACCCAATTTATTCGTGCAAGGAGCGCGTCCCCTCGACTCCAAGCTCGCAGGAGAAGTATGTACGTATGTATGTATGTAGGAAGGTATGTACGTATGTATGTATGTATGTATGTATCTGTGTGGGTGTACACATCGGTATGTATGCAAGGTCGGCACAGCCGAAAGGCTGCCCCGAAATGGCACCTGCTAGAACACACGATTTGCAATATGCCTAGGTTGGACTAGGTTACCAGGTTGCCCGGCTGATCTTCATAGGTCAATGTCGAAAGTCCGGACCACACGGATATGTGAAGGCTAAACCAGCATGGATTTTCAAATATTAGAGTTTATAATTTCAATTTCTTTCTCTAGAAATACGAAGGTTATATATTTATTTTTGAAATAATTCGGTCCGGATTACATTTATATAGATATATGGATTTTTTTCTATAGAAATAATTGGTTTATTTGGCTTGGTTCTGTTTTATATTCTTATGAATCGATATTATTATATGAAATTAGAGGTCTAAATAATTATAATTAGTTTTGATACCGGAAAATTACGTGCAAGAATTCGATATTAATTTGTCCGTAGTTGCACTACTATACGAAAAAATTTTAGATTTAGATTATCGTTATTAGAATACTACTAAACTATATATTCTATTTGAATATTATTGCTGCAAATAACGAATTACAATGAATTTATATATAAAGAATTGACCCTAATGGAGCCCTTGGCCGTAGTAGGTATCAATTAAGATCCGAATATGGTTGCGACGAATTTTATTAGAAAGATAAATAGATAGAGAGATAGGCAGATAAAGAGATATATAGGTAGATAGAGAGACAAATAGATAGACGGACGGAACGACGGATCGATGGACAAATAGATAGACAGATAAATACTGAACTTTCGCATACAAGCACGACTCCATAACACTTTATAAGAAAATCCCTGAGTTCGATAATCCATATGAATAGATGAGGCACGATTTTCATTTTTAGATTATAACGCAAATTCTTTTGCTATATTCATTCTCTAAATTTTCTGAAAATCGTCGATTCGAAAATTTTCGATATTTAGAGGCGCGATAATTGATTTTTTTCCATAAATTTCGAGATCGAGGCGTCGAACTACCCGGATCCCTAAATTTTCTAAAAACTTAGAAATCTAGGCCTAGCCCGAGATCAATGAAGAAACCCCTCCTCCTTAAAATTGCAGCCCCGAATTTTTAAATTTTCAGGAAATTAAATTATCGAACCGACTCATTTTTCGCAACTTACAAATTTCTCCAAAATATTGGAGTCTAAGCATGCTGCAGATAGAAAGAGAATGAGAGAGAGAGGAGAGAGAGAGAGAGAGGGAGAAGAGAGAGAGAGAGAAGAAAGAAAGATAGAAAAGAGAAAGAGAGAAGAGAGATAGAATTAGAAATTCAGAGATAGAAAAAGAGAGAGAAAGAGAGAGAGAAAGAGAGAGAGAGAGAGAAAGATAGAGATAGAGAGAGAGAGATAGGCAGAGAGAGGCAAGAAAAGAGAGAGATAGGGAGAGAGAGAGAAGGAGAGAGAGATAAGAGAGAAAGAGATAGAGAGAGAGAGAGAGATAGGGAGAGGAAGAGAAAGAGAGAGAAAGAGAGAGAGAGAGAGAGACAGGGAGAGGAAGAGAAAGAGAGAGAAATAGAGAAAGAGAGAGATAGAGAGAGAGAGGTAGAGAGAGATATAGAGAGAGAGAGAGAGAGAAAAAAAGAGATAGAGAGAGAGAAATACAGAGATATAGAGAGAGAGAGAGAGATAGAGAGATAGAGAGAGGAGAAAGATAAAGAGAACTAGAGGAGAGAAAAGAGACAGAAGGAGAAAGGAGATAGAAAGAGAGAGATAGAGAGAGAGAGAGCCAGACAGAGAGATAGAGAGAGAGAGAGACAGACGGAGACAAAGAGAGAATAGAGAGAGAGACAGAAAGATAAAAAGACAGAGAGACAGATAGACAGATAGACAGACAGACAGGCAGGCAAGCAGGCAGACCGTCCGACGGATCGACGGATCGACGGACCGACGGACAGATGGACAGATGGACAGACGGACAGACGGACAGACGGACAGACAGACAGATACTGAACTTTCGCGTGCCAGCGCTCATCCATAGCACTACATACGAAAATACCTAAGATCGATAATCCTCATGAATGGATGAGGCACGATATTCCAATACATAAGATATTAGAAGGCTGTATTCGTTCTCTAAATTTTCGGCAAATTTTCGGTGTCTAAATTCTTAGAAAACTCAAGGAAGCGATAATTGAAAATTTTCCGCAAATTTCGA
>CAJNDV010005725.1:13950-30194 GCA_905221635.1 Symbiodinium sp. CCMP2456 | reverse complement strand
ATCTGAGTGGTATTTACCAACTATATAGGGTTTAGGGTTTAGGGTTTAGGGTTTAGGGTTTAGGGTTTAGGGCTTAGGGTTTAGGGTTCAGGGTTTAGGGTTTAGGGTTTAGGGTTTGCGGGAGGAATGCATCCTCAAAGGGGATTCTCTTTTTTTTAGTGCAGGACATGCTAATCTCGGAGTGAGGTCTTCCATTCAAGGCGATCTCTCAGCATCGCACATCTGCGAACAGAAAGGGGTCCGAACCCAAAAGACACATGAAGCACCTCGACCTGCCAGAAATCTGCCAGATATTCGTCCTACCTCTTGCAACACCTGCTCATAATCTACACCCTAAACCCTAAGCCCTAAACCCTAACTACTATAGCTCCAGCCCCGATTTCGCAGCCCTTGAATATCAGCCAGCTAGGGAACCCTGCAGGCCCCACACCGTGGCTCCTCGAAGCTATATCCCGAAATCCGTAAACTCTAAACCCTGAACCCCTAACCCCTAAACCCTGAACCCCTAAACCATAAACCCTGAACCCCTAACCCCCAAATCCTAAACCCTGAACCCCTATATAAACCCTACAGAACTAACTGCTAAAGCTTAGTATTCGCCGACTTCAGCCCGAGGTTGCAGCGCCCCCGACACATTTTCGGGCACTGCTCGGCGCGCAGGAGACGCGCGCCGGCGCTGCCACTTTTCAGAAAGCTGGCTTAAGGCTGAGAGTTGTGAGGGTTCAGGGTGACGAGTGTGAAGTAACTTGTCGCCGTTGTGTAACAGCTGAGATTGCCACTAAGTATTGGCATCATGGGTTGACCCATGAAGTTATCAGGAAAAGAATGCCACCTGGTAGCAGCAGCAGCAGCAGAGGCAAAGCAAGACAGAACAGATCTTATTCTGTTCCAACCTGCGACCTCAGAGCCAAACCTGACTAGCAAAGGTTCAGGTGGTCCTGGCTTACACCATGGCACAGCTTTTGCCACTCGGTGAAGATTGTTAGGTGACCCGTATTTCCGATCGAGCTACACCACAGTCAACCCCGAAGCAAAGGCGAAATGCTGATGATCAGTCTACAATAGGCCCAAGTGCATTTCTGCAATGATAATGCTCTTTCTGCCACTCGTACTTTGCTACGACCGCGGCTTCTGTTTCTCGTCGTCCTTCCCTTGTTGGACTGTCGTCGTCGTCGTGGTGGTGGTGGTAGTAGGAGGTAGCTATAGTAGTAGTAGTAGTAGTAGTAGTAGTAGTCGTCGTAGTGGTAGTGGTAGTGGTAGTGGTAGTGGTAGTGGTAGTGGTAGTGGTAGTGGTAGTGGTAGTCGTTGTCGTGGTCGTAGTCGTAGTAGTAGTAGTAGTAGTAGTAGTAGTAGTAGTAGTGGTAGTAGTACTGGTACTAGCACTGGTACTAGTGCTAGTACTAGTACTAGTAAGGGTAGTATGAGCGTTAGAAGCGGTAGTTGCAGTGTAGCGGGTCGTGGGTGGTCGGTGGTGGGTAGTGGGTAGTAGGTAATGGGTAGTGGGTAGTGGTGGTAGTAGTAGTAGCAGTAGTAGTAATTGTTGTTGTTGCTGCCGCTGTGGTTGTTGCTGCAGCTGTGCTACTGCTTGTACTGCTGCTGCTATTACTGCGACGACAACTCTTAGACACTACTACTACTACTACTACTACTACTACTACTACGACTACTGCTGCTACTACTACTACTACTACTACTACTACTGGTGATACTACAGCTTGTCTACCTGCTACGGCTAGTACCTCGACGACGACGACGACTTCGACGATTTCGGCTACGACCGCTACCTTTACTTCTCGGTCTTTGTATGTATTTTTCTGGAACCAAATCTTTCGTTTCGAAGTTTCCAACTCGTTTGCAAACTACTTGTAAGCTTCTTGGGTTTCTGGGTTAAGAGAACCGTGCTTGGTTCGACTCTGAGCTTCGTGTACAGTTTTTGCGCACCTCGTTCCGTGTGTTCTTGGGAGAGGGAGACCAGGAGACTACTATGCGCATGGAAGATGTGCCTCCCCTACAACTCCAAATCTCAACCTCAAGTTCCAAGCCCTAGGGCTCTGACAACGAAAGGATCCTCGCAGATCCGTGCTTTGCAAGGCTTTGGTGCACTCCTGTCCCAGCGGAAGAACCTTCCAGAGTGAACCAGCAGCGCGGGCCAGAGGCTTAGTTGGGGCGACAGTAGAGAAGGTGGAACCTTAATAATAATAATAATAATAGTAATAATGATAATAATCATAAAAAATAATAATTACTATTAATAATAATAATAATTTATATTAGTTTATTAATAATAACTAATGATTAATCGCTGGTATCGGCGATGAGGGCGGCGAACACAACGAACTTCTTTGCATGGTCACAGGACTTGGAGGATATAGGTCGTAGCTTTCCGGGCTTAGGGTTTAGGGTTTTATGGGGTTTAGCTTGCTGGGCATAGGGCAAGGCATGAGCGATACTGTGCACAAACAGGTTGGATAGGAGGCCGGATTTGGGATAGTGGTGTTGCGAGTCTTGTTGCATGTAAGGCTAGCGCCATTTGTGTGATTTGGACTTGGACTACCCTTGTGTCTTCCAGTCTCACAGCCGAAAAAAAGCGTGAACAGCCCCAAATTACCACTTTCCGGCTGGTGCTAATACCGACCGCGGCATAGCAGCTATCTTCCTCGTAGTCACTGTCTTCAGCGACTTGATGAGCCAGATCAGCACCAAACCTCGGATCCTGAAGAATAGAGCTTCACATCATCCAATATCATCCAGGACTTGCTAGCACGCCAGACCTCTGAACCCCAAGCCCTGTATACAAATCAGCATATACAGACACATCAAGCTTCCTGTAGTAGTGGAAAGGAACGGTACCCAACATGAAGTTGGTGAAGGCCGTGATGTAGGGTCCTTAATAGTTAGAATAGTGTTGTGGGCGTTCCTCATTATAAGTATACTAGAACCCCAAACCCTATTATGATTATCAACGCTTCCTACAAAGTCATGTTTCCTTAGTTGTTTCTTCTGCTCTCGCGATCCCTCTCTGACCTAAGGGCGCCGGCCACTTATCCGCTCCTTCGCGGCTCCACTGGGGACGTAAGCACGGACGATGGTGGAGGAGTCACGAGAAGGTAGAAGTCACCCTGAAGAACAGCCTCCTTCTAAGAGTTCTTGCTCAGGTCTACGGCAATTCTTAAACTCTAAACCCTACGCCCTAAACCCCACAACCCTAAACCTAGTCTAAACCTGATAAACTCTAAACTCTACACCCTAAGCCCTGAACTCTCTAGATTCTACAGGCCCTAAACCCAAACCCGAAACTCGAAGCCCTAGATCCCATTCTGAAGAAGGGGACGTTTGGGTGTCGGATCCTGCGAGACGGCTTAGACTTGGGCTCGGAGTGCAGAGGCCGGGAGAGGAAGAGTCATGTTTGCAGGTGCAGAGTGTAGAGTTTAAGGTTTAGACTAGGTTTAGGGTTGTGGGGTTTAGGCTTCAGGATTTAAGAATTAGGGTTGATATAGGGCTTAGGATTTAGAGTGTAAAATCTGGGGTTTACGGTAAGAGTTGTTTCTGCAGCCTCACGGCTGTGTGGTTTCGCGACCATTACTACCGCTACCTGCTACCGCTCATCACTACGGTTGGTGATATAAATCTGCATTACCCATAGTAAGGAATATACCATAATTCCCATTGTTTAGGGTCCTTGAGGTCATGCAAGATTTATAGCATCAACAGTACTACATCCTAGGACCGAAACCCTACACCATTGTGCCAGGAGTTTCCGCAAGCGGCGTGGAACTGGAAATGTCCCCTGCAGTGTTTGCTGGTGGCAGTTCTGTGCCCCTCGGTGACTTGTTAAGGGGTTACGGAATGTGAACCTTGCCTGCCGATGTCTTTTTGGGGCGTAAGACTTCAAAGGAAGTGACACCTCTCATTAAAACATGGCGAACATAATGATAGTAGTGACAATCACAATAATGATGATCATCACAGCACAGATTATGGTACTCGTGGTAAGACTGATGATAGTACGAGGAAGGACAATGGCAATAACATTTGCCTTCGTTGTTTCAGGGTTCACCCAAAACCCTAAACGCCGGAGTTCTTGTCGATGCAGTGCCCAGCCCTCCAAAACAGGAGGCCCCGATCTCCGTTTGACACTTTAGGGTTTAGGGTTTAGAGTTCAGAGCACGGGAAGACAGGCCTGGCGATAGATACATCTTCGACCCTCAACCCTCAACTCCCAAGCCATGAACAAGACTATGTGCGGTGACCAGATAGTACCTTCAACGAGCCATTCGAACCATTGCTGGCAGAGCATGGACTCAAACGCAATGAAGGCATGGCTTCGCGCTTGTCCGCTCACTGGCCACTTGACCCAAGCGAGCTCCAAGTCCTAAAAATGATCCCCTGCGACGCACACAAAACTAGATACTTCGTAGCTGAATGAGTACACTTCACACTCATTGGGACGACATGATTCCGTATAGAACTGAAAGTGTACTCTGGACGTATGAACTCAGCCACCAAGGATAGGAGCCAATGACGAATCCGGAAATCCAAAACCTTACATACCGCCCCTCTGAAACCCAAGCCCGAACCCCTTAGCCCTAAGCGATCCTCAACGGCCTCAACCCTAAACACGAATCCCTAAAACCCCAAAGGGTCTAAGTACCCATATCGTAGATATTTTGGGCTCCAAAGTCTCTACCATATTAGTACTTAGACCCTTTGGGAACCTTGAACCCTAAGTTCCCCTAATCCCTAAACCCTAAACCTCGGCAGGGCCTCTGTCGGCGTGGCGCAGGTCCGACCCCAATGGCGGCGAGCCAGGCCGACATCATGCGAGGTTTTTAGGGTTCAGGGTTGTGGGGTCTCTAGGGATTTATAGGGCTTTAGGGTTTTTAGGGTTCAGGGTTGTAGGGTCTAGGGATTTATAGGGCTTTAGAGTTGTGGGTTTAGGCTCTGGGGTTCTGTTGGCGGCTTTCGAGGTTTGAGGTTTGTGTCAATATTGGGTCTCTGTTTCTGGACTAGGATTTGATACTTCAAGTGTTTTCTTATTGCATATAGTTGCAAACATATGTTACGGTAGATTCAGGGTTGAGGGGTTGTCAGGGGTGTAGTTATAGGTGCGGGGGTGCAGGACGGGTCTATCTACCGTCCGTCAGTATGACTTGTACACTCTTTCATGTGCATTTCCGGGCAAGATCAGAACCCTAATATGCCCGAAATCTCAATTACACCCCACATCCTAGTAGAGATGAACAGCATGAGGGAACCGCACGCCCATCCGTTTACGATGCTACCAGAGCTCTGCTCAAGACCCAAACGTAACAAACTTCGAAAAAAAACACTGCCACGATTCATGCAAGCAGTACGACTGAACATATACTTCAGAATACATAGCTACTGTACATAAACAATTAATCAATGGCTCTATATCGTTATCTCCACCTCTATATCCATATCAACCTCCATCTCTATCTCTATCTCTGCCCCTAGCTCACATGTGTATATATTTAGGTGTATATATATATATACATATATGTGTATGTATATATATATATATAGGGTTATGCGTATATGCATATATACATGGCAAGATGTCTGTCTGTCCGTCTGTCTCTCTGTCTCTCTGTCTGTCTGTCTGTCTGTCTGTCTGTCAGTCTGAGGGTATGTATGTATGTACGTAGGTATGCATGTATGTAACTATGCATATATGCACCACAAGATGAGAGCACCGCCCTCCTTTGGTGCAGTACTTTGCCTACGACCTCTGCTGAGCGCCGAAGTCCGGTTCTCAACATCCCGGGTTTGAGGTTGAGGGTTTCGGGTTTAGGTTTAGGGTTACACAGCAGTTAAACCCTAAATCCCAAACCGCTTAGGGTTTAGAGCTTCGAGATGTGAGGCTTTAGAGTTGAGGGTTTCGGGGGGGCACACTCTAGGCGTTTGGGGGTTTTTGGAAACTGCATTGATTGCTGCTTATCTGGATCCCCTTAGGTGGTGCTTGGCCTCAAACGTGCTTCGTTAATATAGGGGCCTTAACAGTTAGAATAGGGTTTTGGGGCTCATTATACTATAATTACCACAGTGTACTCTGCCAAGTCTCCATTACAGAGCCTGCAATCGTCAACCCTTCCTCACACTGAGTAGTGTAGCACCTAAACCGAACTACCGAACTTGCCTTGGACCCCACCCCAAAAACAAGAACTCTAAAACACAACCCTTAAGTCTTTTCACCCTAAACCCTAAATTTTAATGTAGGGGTTTTGGTGTAAATTATATTCTACATATACTAAGGAACCCCCAGAATAGTATAGGTAGTTATTTATTTAGACCCCTACAGCGAACCCTCATGCCCTTCCGAAAAGCGTCACCCCTACTTGGAGGGTCGGGAGACTTAGTAAGTAGGTAATAAGTAGACTCATAAGTATCCTAGAAGGGACCCTAATTGGGGTTATACTTATAAGTCCTAAAAAATAACCATTTGCTAAGTCCCCCGACCCTCCAAGTAGAGAATGCAAGCGTGCAAATGTCTCTCGACGTCTGGCCGGGTACAAGACGGGGCCGTCGAGCCAAGTCAGGGGTTCACGGTTCAGGCTTTAGGGTGTAAGGGTTTTGGGGCTTGGGGTTTAGGGTTTGGGGTTGTAGGCGCTCGCCGGTTTTCGTCGTTTCTTCTCAAGTCCTAAAACGAGAACAGATAAAGCTCCCAAATAAGTCTGAAAACTATTTCACTAAAGGCTGGGGGACTCTTCGGGCTCTATTAAGATTCAGCAGAAGCACGTGGATCAGCAGTGGCTCAATGGCATAAATCTGCAGGAGGTGGTGGCTGTAGTCGTCCTGGTGGTCACCGTCGCCGTAGTCAAGGTAGCAGCGGACGTGGTAGTCGTGCAGTGAGTCGCATGTTGGTGATATCTCAACTCAGCCAGCTCCTGTTGAAGTGCGTTCTTTCGTTGACATTCACTGGTTTAGGGTTTATAGGGTTTATTCACCACTCGTATTCACAAAGCGTTTTGAACACAGCCTCGTCACGTAATTTATCTGGCCTCTCGCAAACCGGACGGATGGTCAGATGCGCAGGAGGTACGATGCATGAGCGAACCCGGTAGGCTACAAGCAACTATAGTCACACAGGAAGTTTTTGAGGTAGACGTCGTCATCGTGTACATAGATATGTATATGTATGTATTTATTGGGTGCATGTATGTATACGTGAGTGAGAGTCTGTTAATGTCAACAGTTAGAAGACTGACCGAACCACGCATAATGGGATCCGCAAGAAGTAGCAGCATCAAAGCCCGAAACCCTAAACCCTAAACCCTAAACCCTGACCCCTAAAGCCCTATAAACCCTAAGTAGCCTCATTCTCAGCTCCTTACAGCCCCTAAGGGTCCATGTACCCAAATAGATATACTTTGGCCTTAATGTAGTCCCTATATAGGTACTTTAGGGCCAATCTATATACTATTTGAGTACATGGACCCTTAGGGAGCTGTAGTCGACTGTGCCCGAAAGTGCTATTTCCAGAATGTCGGCCCCTGCACTGCCCAAGATTCTGAACCCTAGGCCCCAAACTCAATCGTGACACAGGTTTAGGGCTTGGGGTTTAGAGTTTAGGGTTTGGGATTTATGGTTAGGGTTTGGGGTTTAGGGTTTAGGGTTTGCGGTTCAGGGTCCATGCAAAGCAGCTCCAAAATTCTTTGCAACCTAGGTACTCCAACGCGAGGCCGTACAGCCAGGGCATCGGGTTGGACATTCTTTCTGATGTAAGGGGAACATGACACTAGCGCTTGTGCCTAGCGGTGATTGTCACATGGGTTTTTTTCGTTAAAGGCCATCTGAAACTACAACGCGGTTGTGGCCTGTGCCTCTCATTTTCTGGTTCATGGTTTCGGGCAGTTTTTTGGGCGTGGTGCTTCCTGTTCGCAGACTTGTGGGCGTTGCGGGTATTTTTGCAGTATACTATAATATACAAAAGAGATCTAATACATTTTCACCTTTAGTATACTACCATACAATAGACTATGGCATACTTTAGTATTCGATGTATCCTAGAATGTACGATAGCTTACTTTTCGATGATACGGCATAACTTTGATATAGCACTGTCTAATTGGACTCGAAACCCTAGCCCTGTGCCCACAAGGCCGGAACCGCACCAGAACGTGTGAAGAACTGGAGCCATCCCACTACCACCCTCCGAATAGGTTACAACGGTCATGAACACCTTTCAAAGTACGTAGTTAAGTCAAGATGTTTGTATTGTTCAAGGCCAAAAGGTGGTACTGTTGCCAGCTTCCAGCACCTGTAAGCCCCCTTAGCCCCTTGCTAGAGCTGATATCTTCGAAGACTCGCATGAGTTTAGGGTTTAGGGTTTAGCTGATTCTCATGTACGTACCCTGACCAAGTAAGTCTCACGAAAACAGCCGGATAAGTCATTCCACGACAAGGCCCCCATACTAAACCCTGACAGAACCAATAAAAGAACCCTATATTCAAGCAATATCAATCATAAAGATGATTCATTATTGTAATTAACTATTGTTGTAAAAGATAACTGTTATTATTAATGTTATTATTCGTCGTATTGTTAATATTATGATTGTTAATGTTGTTGTTATTATTATTGTTTAGGCCCCTGGTTTACGCAGCTTGTGGACAATTCCGAAGCTCCTGAAGTCGTTCTTTGGCCTGATTTTCAGTCTGCACGTTTGCAACCCAGAGGCTCCATATGGGTGGTTGTCAAAATTATGGTCCCTTTTTGGGTCCTTATTTTAATACGGCACCTATTATTTAGGGTACCCCAAAAGGGACCATAATTTTGACAACTACCCATATATACTACCATTATGGAATTAGGTCCCTAGAGCCAGAATAAGTATGGTCTTTTGGGACCTAATTCCATAATGGTAGTCTATATGGAGCCTCTGGGCAATTGAAGCTTAGAGTAGGGTTTTGGGGCCCATTATACTATAATTATACTAAGGAACCCCCAACATAGTATTGGTAACTATTTAGGCCCCTACATTACTATAAATGAGCCTAGGGGCTCTAGTACCCTCTGTAGTAGGTACCTGAAGGGTTCGAGCAACAGATAGCCCAGCACAACAGTATCCCTAAACCTTGTTGTCTTATAAACCGTATTTTATTAAAGTCTATAAATCCTAAATCAAGAGAGCCCGGAAGCCAGGATCCGTGAAACTTAGCAGGATTCGTTTCAACTCTCCTTCGGAAGAATCCGAAGGTAGCACCTCCTCGCGACAGCCACGTCGCTGCCTGCCGCCTTGGGTAGCAGAGGCCAGGTGGTTACACGCCTTGCAAGCTTGAGCTAAACCCTAAACCCTAAAGCCCTAAACCCTAAACCCTAAAGCCCTAAACCCTAAACCCTGCAGGAAGCAGATAGTAGGCCGCTAGGAGCGGGCAGTACACCTCTAAGCTTATGCTGACGGGATGTGGGGTTTTGAAGACCGACTTTGCAGGGCTTCTAGGCGCAGGATGATCCCCGAAAACCTAAATCCCAGAGTCTAAACCCTAAATGCCCTTAAATCCTAAACCCTAAATGCCCCTAAACTAGTCAAACCAAACCCTGAACCCTACATGCCCCTCAACCTAAACCCTAAACCCCTAAACCCCGAACCCAAAATCTGAACCCCACGCCAAACCCCTGACCCTAGCTCCCCGTAACAAGTTTAGGGTTTAGGGGTTTAGGAAACAGGGTTTAGAGTTTAGGGGTTTAGGGTTTAGGGGTTTAGGGTAGGGGTTTAGGGTAGGGGTTTAGAGGTTTAGGGTTTAGGGGTTTAGGGTTTAGGGGTTTAGGGCTTAGGGTTTAGGCCTAAATGCCCAAACCCGAACCCGCACTCCCAAACTCGTTGTAAGCCGCTTCAGGGATTCGGGTTTCTGGGTTCTTATGATTATGAAGGAAGTGAAATTAAGTTACCGAAGTCAGGATACCATGTTAGGGTTTAGGGTTTACAGGGTTTATAGGGTCTACTACAATTTCCTTGCATGGTAACTTAAGTTAAGTTCCTAAACAGGCACCCAGGCTTTAGCCTATGATTCCTAGTGTCTCGGCTGTCGCATTCTTGGTTTTAGACTTGCGGGCACCCTCAGCTATAATCCCTGAACTAGACAAATTCTATACGAGCCCTAAACCCTAAACCCTGAACCCTAAACCCTAAACCCTAAACCCCTAGTCTAAACCCCCAAAAACCCAAAGCCAGTGCTTTCACAGGGCTGGCTCAGGGAGCACTACGTGTGCAGAACCACTTTTAGAGAGCACTCTACGGCGGAAACGTCGTGGCAAAGGCCATGAACAATCCGTGTCAAGTCTTTGCATGTACATAATATAGAAGCCTAAATAATTTCCGATCTTATTGTTAGGGCCGGCTTGTGAAGAACTGCGAGTGTAGCCTCCATAAGTTTACCCAGCAATGAGCGCAGGATACGCCCAAAACCCGAAGGGTTGAAATCGCACCTCTAAGCTCTAAACCCAGGCATCACTAATGAGTCCTCAGACATACAACGCTAAATCCCATTCACAAATAAGCCGCTGGAAGGTACTCCTGCAGATTGGACAAGGCGTGGTGAGTTGGTCTCTGAACATGAGTAGCCGGTCAAACTTCCGCACCCACGTTGGCCTTCGAGGTGTCATTTAAACCTAAACCCTACCTTAAGAACCCAAAACCCACCTTTTTTGTAGGTTCTTATTATAAACCCTAATATGGGATTTACAGGGACCCTACAAAAAAGTAGGTTTTGGGTTCTTAAGGTAAACTCCAAACCCTAAACGTCAGAAGGTCCTGGGGTGGTTTTCCTCCACACACCTGAAACCAGACGGGTAGTCTACCCGGTTCACGGAATTTCTTGGAGAAGGCATCCACAGGCCTTGCACAAGAGCTTAATGTTAACGGTTTAGGGCTTAGGGTTCATATTCTGACCCAAAGGGTGTGAGGCTTAATTAATACTTGGTGATGAGTTCGTGGCATTCTGCCAGGACCGCTTCTTCCCGTGGCGTCGCTGCTGCTTCCTGTTTGCATTGATGGTTCTGCGAGGTTCAGCGTTGGGGAAACATGCCGTGACTTTGCTGCCGGGGTTGTCCACAGCTAAAGCCCTTATTATAGTACCCTTATAGAAACCCTTAGAGATCCCTTCATGGAGCCAAGGGCCCTTATGATGGTATTTACCCCTATAGACACCTTCTAGATCCCTTTACGGAGCCCTACAAGGGACCCAATGAATCTCCACGCCGCAAAACCAAAAAGCCGAATTGG
Organism: Symbiodinium sp. CCMP2456; assembly: GCA_905221635.1. Classification (NCBI taxonomy): domain Eukaryota; class Dinophyceae; order Suessiales; family Symbiodiniaceae; genus Symbiodinium; species Symbiodinium sp. CCMP2456. Next base: position 18,948 of record CAJNDV010005725.1, on the reverse strand, counting down.
CCTAAACTGCACATCCTGGCCGTGCCGTGAACCCTTTTCTGGAAGCTTCGACAAGCGGTTTCGGGTTTAGGGGAGGGCTTAGGGCATTTAGGGTTTAGGGGTTTAGGGTTTCGGGGTTCAGGGTTCAGGATTTGGCGGCAAGCTTCCCGAGGCCGTGAATCCTCCGCCCTCATGAAAGCCCTTCTGTCATAGGTTCCGAACTGGGTGAAATTCAGCAAAAAGAAGTAAGAAACTCTAAGTAGCAAGTACGGCAACCTAAACTGGTGCCCCACAAATTGTGCAGCTGCAGGCTTTGGACGATTCAGTGGCCCAGCTTGGTCACGCTGCCTGCCCTTGCAGGTGACTGCGGGGGTTTTGGGGTATGAGGGTATGCTACAGAAGCTTAAATAAATATAAGCAATCATCATGAAGGCTTATAGTAAGCTTCCTGCAGCTGACATTCTCCGTGCTTTCTTCTGCGAGGAGGTCATGGTGTCAAGAGCCCGGAAGGTTCAGGGCACAAAAGCCGGACACCGACCTAGCAGATTCGTACATCTGGATAGTTCTCTAAATGGGGGTCCCTTTCAGGGCTCCTTGAAGGGATCTATAAGGGCTTCTATAAGGGTACCAAAATACGGGTGCTTTGGGGTTTTCAGGGTGCCTTTTAGGTAGTTTGATTTTTCCATAAGGGTGCCATGATATTTTGCTATGCAGCCGACGGCCTCGAACCTTTACCCACTACTTTCATTTCATGGCTCTGTCCAACAAACAGCACCAACCTAAGTGTTCCTGGAACTATATAAACCTCCAAACCCGAGCCCCATACAGCCTCAACGGGCTTAAACCATGAGCCCATGTAGGGTTCAGGGGTTTGGGGTTGAATTATTAAGGGTGTAGGGTCCCTAAACCCTAAACCCTAAACCGTAACCCTGGACCCTGCCACTGGCCTGTCGCCCTGAGTCCTATGCACTGGCCCCACCCAGGCGCCCTCCTCTTGATGGTGCTGCCTATCCAGGGTGCCACGCGCCACCTTCTGCAACTCGTCCGGGAATTTCTGCCTTGAGCCCCAAATCCTAAAGCTCTTCAGCCCTAAACCCCAAAAGCAAGAACGTCACAGGCCCTAAAGCCTAAGCCCTCACGTTAAACCCTAAACCCTGAGCTGGTTTGAGAGTCTATAGGCTTCAGGGCCTGGTAGCGGTTAGGGTCTAGAGTTTAGGAAGTTGGGAAAACCACAGGAAGCCCCTGAACGGTTTAGGGCCATTGCGTTTAGTACTCTTGGATTTTATTTTGGGGCTCACGGTCTGAGGTCTCGCTGCCGAGTCGATTAGGAAGGTATTTGGTTTGCAATGGCTGTGCTGGCTAGTGCCATGATCCCCCCCTAGACCCCAAACCCTAAACCCCTAAACCCACAGAAAGTGCAGCCAAAACCCAAAACGCTAAACCCTAAACCCCTAAACCAGCCTCTCTAGGTTGCTGAACACTCTCTTCCCCTCCGACGGATTCCCTGAAGACTCGAAGGTTTGTGTCGCAGACATACCTGTCGCTGTATGCGGTCGTGCTCTACGGCTACAACGTCTACCTGACATGTGACTTTGGCTGGCAGTTTTCGAAACAAACCCCAACATGTCACAATAGACCCCGCTCCAACAGCCGAAATGCTTACGAGGAAGAAGTTGTCACTGACGTGTCTTCTCAAGCAGGTCAGGGCTGTTTAAATTCTAGTCGGATGCACATGCTTCACACACTTGTAGGAGTTAGCAAGTCCTGAGGAGTATCTTATGATTATTGGGCACTTGGACCCTTACCCGGACCCCAAATGTATGTAGAACAATCGCCTTTTAGAGGTGTTGGGCCATTATTTTACCTACTCTTGCGGTTTAGGTAGGGACACATGACAATGATCTGGAAGAAGATGCTTAGGAGCCCAGTAGGTAAACTTTAGACTTTTGGTATATTAAACCCCCTACCAAAAGAAAAGTTTCAACTTTTTTGGGCCAGGGTATTGGGCTTCAAGGGATGTGGGCAGCGATTTTTGTGAGGCTTGCATCCCGGTGCTGTGACGGCCGCGGCTCGGCGGCAAGGCCCATAGGAGCTGTCCAAGAGGCCGCCTTTCAGCCCCAGTACCGGTTTAGGGTTTAGGGTTTAGGGGTTTAGGGTTTAGGTTTTAGGGTCTAGGGTTTAGGGTTTAGGGTTTGGGGCTTTGGGTTTCGTCCCCCACACTCTGATCCAGACACTACAAGCCCTAAGCTGCGGGGCTGCATCAGCCGAAAACCGAATCCGCAAACTCGACCCTTTGGCGGGGATTACATACTCCAGGACTTGTCAGCCAGGCTCCTCCTTGGTAGGGCCAAGGTCCAAAGCTCTGAAACCGATGTCTTTTGATCCAAGTAGCCGATCCTCCTCCTAGACTCCTTGACCCTAAGCCTTGAACCCTAACACACACAGGGGATCTCAAAACCGAGCCGTTGTTGTTCTGACACCCCCCCCACATGTAAGTCCGATACCTCAAGCGCCCCACTCATGCAAGTTGAAACATTGTCTTCCCAAGCCGAATTAGCAAGTACTACGTAGTGAGTGATACTAGTTACTAGCCTTCCTTCTCGCTTTAAGTTAACTTTTATGTCATATGCATATGCCTCAAAACACTAGTTGCATCCCAAAGTTCTATACTTGTAAGCCCGAATCCCCAAGTTCTATGCTCACTTCCATGTCCTGCAGTCCCCACTTGATCCACTCAAGCGCCTGTTTGGCCCGAGGTACCACATATACTAGTATTTACAAAGGACCATCGCTATTCGGGTTTCGCGGGCCTCCACATTAGTAGTGTGCATCAACATATACAATATGTCTATACATACATACAGGCAGACAGACAGACAGACAGACAGACAGACGGACAGACAGACAGACGGACAGACAGCCAGACAGACAGACATATGTCATACACACATACATACACACATACATACACACATACATACACATACACATACACCCACACCCATACACATACACATACACATACACAGACATATACAGATTAAGATACATATACAAATACATACATACATATATACATATTTATACTATGGATATGGACCCTCTGGGTTTTGGACCCAGGTACCTGAACAGTACACTTGGCTTGAGCGCTTGGGATTGCAGAGCGCGTTCAAAGAAGGCGACTTCGCTGCTAATGTAACCCATTCCCCTTAATTTTCATCGGGAGGGGGCGTCGCCCCCTCTCCCCCAATAAAAACTCGGAAAGTTGTTTTGATATCAGGGGGTATTCATGTCCCTACCTCCACTTGTGAGGGCGTCTCTTGTACCTGCTCCTGCTCTTGCTGATGCTCCCACTTTTGCTCCTGCTCTTCCTCTTACTCCCGCTCTTGCTTTTGCTTTGCTCTTGCTGCTGCTCTGGCTGATGCTCCTGCTCTTGCTCTCGAAACCCTCCTTCTCTAACTGAGAATATGTTTTTAAAGGGCAGGGATGACTTCGGGAGGATTCATCCCAATGTGTGTTTTTATTATACGGGTGATGTTTAATAAGAAGGGGGAAGTGATTTGCAAAAGATCCAAGGATGACAGGATGTCAGACCCTGCGAGGGTTAAGGGTTGAGGGTCTTAGGGCTTAGGGCCAGGAGTTATCACAACTCCTGCACCTACACCCTAAACCCTAAACCCCAAACCTTACACCATAAACCTTAAACCCTACACCCTAAACCCTAAACCCTTACACCATAAACCTTAAACCCTGCACCCTAAACCTTAAACCCTAAACCCTACACCCTATACCCTAAACCCTAAACCCTAAACCCTAAACGCTCCATAACCCTACACGGCTAAAGGGTTCAGGGACTTGTTTGCTCGACAGTTTGGAGCCGAGTCTCTGCGACGATTTGTTGATCATTGCGTAAATGACGGGGTTTGGGTTTAGGGTTTAGGGTTTTAGGGTTTTAGGGTTTTAGGGGTTAGGGTTTACAAGGGTTTAGGGTTTACAGTTTAGGGTTTAGGGTTTAGGGGTTTAGGGGCTTAGGGTTTAGGGTTTAGAATTTAGGGTTTAAGGTTTGTTTCGTGCCCGGGCAGGGGGTTGGGCACAGCCATAGGGTCTCCTCACAGAACATGAGACATGTCACTCAGCCGTTTGCATGGAGTCTATGTCTATACATCCCAATCCGTAAAGCGTAGCTCCAGAGCCACCAAACCGCTAGGCCACCAACCCTAGTCCCGAAGTCCTAAAGTCCTAAAGTTAGGGTTTAGGGTTTAGGGTTTAGGGTTTAGGGTTTAGGGTTTAGGTCCTAAAGGTTAAAGATTTCAAGCCTTATGATATGCGTTGCTGCAGCATGGAAGCCATGAGCACGCAAGGCCCCCTAAACCCTATAAACACTAAACCGCAAGGCCGCAATCCAACGCTTTGTCAAGTTCGTTTCGTGCTGAGTCAGGCGCCCCTTGGCTGCAACATGTGGGCAACTCTGCAGTGAGGTCCCATTCATTGTGTGTAGTGTAGGCGCCTAAATAACTGCCAGTACTTCTGTGGGGTTCCTTATTATGTTTATAGCATAAAGGACCCCAAAGCCCTGTTTTAATTATTAAGGCCCCTATATTACTGGACGACGCTACTTACAAAGAAGAGACACCTGAAAGGAGCCCAGTTCCCAGCAACCCTAGTCTTAATTTCTGCATTCAGGCGCAGTGTATGGAGGTGTACATCTCAATGGCCTTACCACCTTAGTTCTACGGTACGCTATCAGTGGTTTACTATTTACTTCCTTGGGCTATGACCGCGAAGGCTTCTGGTATGATATAAGGTTGTGAGGATTTCGGGTTGGGTCTCATTGTTCAGGGACATGCATGTGCGCAGACGTGGCCGCACGCGTGCATGCATGCATGCATGCATGTAGGTATGTATGTATTTAGTTATGCTTGTATACCAAATTGAGTGTGGCATTATATATATATATATAGATATATATACACGTATATATGTATATTTTGGTTTGATTTGTATGTATGTATGTATGTA
>CAJNDV010005714.1:60316-91940 GCA_905221635.1 Symbiodinium sp. CCMP2456 | reverse complement strand
CGCTGCCCGCGCCCCAGCGCCTTTTCGACCAGCCTCCTCTCCCTGCCGCTTGCCGGTGCAGCCTATGTCGACGGAGATCCTCCGCTCCTCAGCGACCTTCTTGCCGAACCATCGGCCCGCTTGGATTCGGGCGACCTGCATCGGGACCGCGTAGACAGGAAAAAAAAAAAGTGCTGTGCTGCGATGCGACCCTCGTGTCGCCGCTGAATGGAACCGGCCAGCCGCAACGCACGATGGCGCCATGCGAGACTTGACATGCGTCCGAGCCCAACGAGCCCCGCCGTGCGTGGCAGCCACTTCCGCCTGGAGAGACGGTGGTGGCCATAGCGGTGCAGCAGACCGTCACCAGCACGGCCCTTGGCAGCCCGTAGCCCGCGCCGCCGCATGCGAGCCAGCGGCCGGCTCCAGAGCTCGACCGCGCATGCTGGCTTTGTGGAAGCGGCGGGGCCGAGCCGGTTGAGACTGCGACACTTTCACGGCGTAGGTTCGCATGGAGTGGCATCAGAAGAGAGACCTCGTTGGATTGACATCGTGCAAGCTGAAAAATCATGTTGCCATCATTCAGTCATTCAGTTAAAAAACATTATAAACTCGGAACGTACCGTGGGCGTGGAGTGCGACATGCATGCTTTGCGCGAACAGGCCTTCTCTTCAGCCTTTAATTTGGTCAGCTGTCGCTGGTTGCCTCAGGTTAAGCAAAGCCAGCGCAAACATCAATGCTCTCAACAAAAAAGGCACCGTGCCTGCGAAAGAAAGTGTTCTTGTGTGTATGCGGCCGCTACTTGACGAGGCCAATCTGCCATTCACACTGCGGCACATGCGGGATTGGATGAAGTTGCAAAATGGCTCACAGACCATGTGCGGCCCTGAGTCGTCGACAAGGATATGAATTAGCAGCAACAGCGACAACACGTGGAATCTGAGGCCAATCCTGGGCTCATCAACGTCCAGGATCGCGGAGTTTGGCTTGATGCTTGGCGTGCTCAGTTGACTGTGAGCGGTTTTCGCCTGGGCAGGATAAACATGGTCGAACGGCGTGGTACTGTGCCACCAGGGTGCGGTTCAACAAAGCAACCACACACTGGTTGTGGATATTGATATTGGTTGGGTTCTCGCATTACCCTGTTTGTGCAGGCCGGCGATGTGAAGACATTGACAGTCTTGAAGGACTCCGAATTGCAGTTGGCAAGGTGCAGACATAACGGTGATATGTTGTGATGTAACTTGTTAATGTCGAGCGCGAGTGCTAAAAAAACTTGTTTAAAAAATGCCAAGTCGGTCGGAGGAGAAAGGCCCAGTCACGAAGCTGAAGCCGCATCTGTCCCAGCACTGGTGCAGCCTAGACTGGCAGCATCCAGTGTGGTGTGAGACCTTCCGATCTTGTGGCTTTGAGCCGTGTCTGTTTACAGTTTTCACAGCACATATCATCGAACTGTTCAGACCAGGCACAAGAAGTGGCAAGTGACACCACCACCACCTAAGCCTTCGACCAAGTGGAATGCATGGGAAAGTCGCGCGGGTACAGAGCGCCAAAGTCAGGCGGTAGCCTCACCAGTTGTGCGAGGCCACAGCCGTTGGTCGATCCCAACCCTGTGATTGTCAGCAGGCCAGCATTCTTAGCACTTCCGGTGGCACGCGTTTTTGGCAGCTCGTTTGTCATTCTCGTGCATCTGACGTGTGATGTGATGTCCCATTGCTCTCACATGTTCTTGACAACAGGCCACCAGAGGCGGAAGAGACCAAACCGGCAAGAGTGGGATACTCTCAGGGTTTGCTCGCATGGAATTGCTGCAGTTTCGCCTGCTTCTGGCTTATTGTGTGTATTACTACAGCTCAGGTCGCGAAGCAGCTTTCCATCCAGGTGGACAAGGCCGTGTTGCTCAGATGGCAGATATTGAGCCGATGTGCCGATCCATCGTGTCGAGTTGTGAAGCCCCCGCAGAGTTTGTGCTGCCGTAGGTAGCTTCCCTTTGTTGCTCCTTGTTATTCTTCCATCATCTGCACAGCGATTTGCCATCCGACGTTGTGGAATGGTCATGAGTCACAGTCATAAAGACCACTGTGCCTTGCCGCTGCTTGAAGGAGCCTTCGGCTGACTCCTTTGAGATGGCCGCCCTCTCAGATGTGACACCTGGATCTTAGCTGCGTGATGTGGTGCTCTGAAGAGACTTGAATGTTGGAGCCTGTCCCAATCGGCTTCGTTGCCGAGCGCTTGCGCAGCAGGTTTCACCCAAGAGAACTGCCGACGAACTCCGCCACCTGTCCGACGAGTGCCAGGATGGTCAGGCAAGCCCGGCGAGCATTGACTTTCATGTGTGCGCAGCCAACAAAGTCTCCGCCAGATGCTGCTTGAACATGTTGAGCACGCTTGACAACGTTTCTGATGCAGGCGGATGTGGATGTTTTGGCCCTGCTCTCACAGTATTGCACTGCTACGTTGGTTCCTGCATTTTTATCCACTGCGTACGGAACAGATCTTCTTGGTTGATCATTGCGGCCTGTTTCGCTAAGGCTGTTCTACAAGACAATTTGGCAGAGGATGTGTTTGTGCCTGAAGCTGGTTGAAGCCATAACAACAGCTTCATGTTGAACGCATTGTCGCTTCCAGCAGAAACTGCATTCGAGCAACGAGCTGTAATCCTGCTGTGTAACCTAACGATCCGAAGGTTCAGAGGTCTCGACAGCAGTTGCTTTTACCGGGGGCTGGTACCAAATCCGTTGTGGCTTCATGGGACGTCCCTGCCAGCATGTAACTCCGCTTGATAATTTGGTTTATGTCTTGTTGGACATTCGTGGACCCGGGTAGCACCAATTTTTGCGCATCTCGTGCACTCGCAATCGCACACCGATTGACATCGATCATCTTGACAGACAGTAAGTGACAGGTAGCCTTTGCCTGATCTTACCGGTCTGTGCTTGTCGATTTTTCTGCTGAAGGCATAACACCGCGTGCTTTTGCATCTGTTGTGGAGGAGCGTGAGACACAGCAGCTGCTGCAAGATGGAGAGGTTCGACGGTCGTCCTTCCGGTGTTTCCGTCGGAGTTGGTCCTTGGTAGTTGGCTAAACAATGTCAATATCTGGATCGAGTGAGTCCGAGGCCCAATATGCCTTACACATCAACTGCAGCTCAAGCTCGGCCTGGACAGAGCGAAGCGCAATTTGTTCAAACAAGCCGGCCTGCGCATGTGTTTTCAGAGGAAAGAAAATTAAAGGGCTGAATCTCAATTGAAATTCCTTCCCTGACCATGTTGCTCGTGTTCGGGTCACCTCACCCATGTTCAAGAGCGAGGAAGCCCACTCGCCAGGGTTCGGGATTTCCGTCACATTGTGCAGATTCTCGATGATTTTTCTCGCACAAGTGGACCCTTCTTAACCATACTTATGTCTCTCTAGAGAGACCTAAAAAGAGACCTTACTGAGAGGGTCTATATTTCCAAGGGTCCCTCTAATCCTGACTCCAAAAGTTATGTTGTTTGTTACTGTTCTGTCTATGCTGTGAGTTGTTCATTGAATCCTACTGGAAAGTCCAGGAACCCTTCGGAACCATGGACGCAAGACCAACTGTTCATTTTCGTTGCTCGGTTATTTGCTAAGCTCAGGGTGAGAATTAAAACAGCTCCAGTCTACGGAGTGTTTCTTGAGATGAGCTGAGAATCCTGTGGAGGCACTTCTCCAGGAGACGGAGGCAGTCCTGCTGCAATAGTGCAGACGTTGCCTGCTAGCTATTCAGTCGCTGCGAGCTCTTGTGCACTTGGTTTGCAGGGGCAGCCTGGTAATGATCATGGAATCGAAAGTCTTGGCCTCGAGTCTGCGGCATTTGGATTTGGGACAGCGTTGGGTCGGTTTGTTCAGTTTGCTGCCGCTTCGAGTTTCCACCTGTCCCTGGGTACTGTCAAGGCATCTTCTCCCTGTGCGCTTGTTTGCAGCGTAGTTCGTGTGATGCTTGGCTCAGAGGCCAAAGGATAGTGCAGTCATGTGCAGTCCTATTGTGTCATACAGACAGGTTGTCCACATATTCGGCTCAGCTATGGCTATAGCTATAGCTTGGCTCGGCTCTCCAAGACTTGCTTTTCTGCTAGCGTAGACTGGCTGGCCATTGTGGAAGTGTCCTGCCGGAGCCTCAAAAAGTCCCCTGGCCAGAGGCATTCAGTGTTGCTTTGTCTTGTCTGGGGTCAAACCCTCTACTGAAATTGGATCTGCCTGCCAACCCTCGTCGGCCTCACTTGGCTGGAAGCTGTATGAGGAGTACATCAAGTCAAGCATGATACTCTAAACTTGCTCTCGACTGTTGAGGAAGGTTGATTACAGGTTCTGTTAGGAGGTTGTAGGCCCCGTCATGGCATTTTTCGTTTGATGCACGGGCCGACATCCAGAATCTAGCCACAGCCGAGATTGGTCGTTAGATTGCATTTCGTGACCTGTCCGAGCGATGACGGAGCCAGATGAGAGTGAGTCGTGTTATGAGATCCTTGGTGTGGACCCTGGGGCATCGTCCTCGGAGATCCGGCAGGTGCGTGTGCGAAGCAGGATCGTTTGGTGGAGTTGTGGTTGGATGTAGCGCAGGCATACAGAAAGTTGGCGCTGGCAAAGCATCCAGATCGTGGGGGTGATCCCGAAGAGTTCGCCAGGCTCAGCAAGGCCTACGAGGCTTGTGGGGAGCGGTGGGCAGTCTGGGCTGAGTTCTTCTTGTGAGCGCTCCAAGCCCTGCCTGAAGGTCCTGTCGAATGCCAAGTCGCGAGCCAACTATGACAAAACTGGGCGAACTTCCAAGCTGACTGCGGAAGAGGAGTTTATAGAGGATCCTCAGCAGCAATCGATCTGGCATACATAGTGCAGCATACACCTCCACTCACGTGACGTTGTAGTACTTCTCCTGCAGTATTTCTTTTGTCAGTGCCTGCTTCGTTTCTTCTCGATATTTCTGTTTGTGTGTGCTGTAGCTTCTGACAAATACAATGGCAGTGCGGACATTTCTGAAGCTTGTCAAAGCATCGCGATATATTCCTTGACATTTCCAGGGAAGCCACCCAGGTAAAAACTGTGTGAATGTCCTTTACAACGATCAGCTGACATGTGGAAAGTTGGGCTGCCTCTCTGAGGCCTTCCGCAGCTCTGCTGCAGAGGCTGCCCCGCAAGAGTCAGCCCGCCCGCCGCCCCGGAGGACGGTGTGTTCGGAGTGTGTTGGAGTCGTGTGGGCATGCGGGGATGGCATCTTGGAGCAGGCCGCGGCCGGAGAATCACCGAAGTGGTGGAGTACACAGCTTCTCTGCCAATGTGGGGACCGGGTCGCGATCGCAAGCGACACTTCGGAGTGATTGAGAGTGGCGGGGGCTGGATCCCTCAGTGTGTTTGTTTACATAGGATTCCGGAGACGTTTAGATGGGACAGAACGCTGCCTGAGGGTGGCCGAACTCACTAGACTTCCTTGCAGCCAGGAAAGACACGGGCGTGATCGGAGATGCCTTGGCAAGCGCAGTTCATGGCGCAGTTGGTGCCAGCTTCAATCCGGGTGCACGAGTGCGGGTCGTCGGACTGGAGAAGCAACAAACCCTGAACTCCGCCACGGGCACCTTGGTGAAGCTTCACAACGATCGATGGCAGGTTCGCCTGGATGGTGATTTGGGCGACAAGCTCTTAAAGTCCAAGAATCTAATACTGGAAGAGAGCCGAGACATTCCAGAAGCCAAGCCGAAGGAGAAACAGAGTGGGTACCCCACTCGGGTCAGCGTAGAGGAGTCCGAGCCTCCACGCAGAAGTTCGTTCAACCGACCAAGCCCGGATTTTCTGCGGGTGGACTCCGGGATGGCCATTGACATTGCAGGGAGCTGGAACAGCTGGAGGCCGCAAAGGATGACGATGGAACCGAAGCGTCGCTGCCATAAGTTTCAAGTTCAATTGCCTTCAAGCTCCAGCGAAAGCTTCCAGCTCTTCGTTCCGGGTGATGGGCTTGGACGTTGCATTCATCCGGACCGCGCAGACGCACATCCACACGAGTTCCATCGCCTAAGTGGCCCAGACGACAACAGCAAGGGGTACAGCTGGACCATCGGAAAGCATCCTAACGACAAGGCAGTCGCAGGAGCCCGCTATGAGGTCATCCTCATATACGCTGCAAATGGCAAACCCGATCGAGTGGATTGGGTGCACCTAAACCCGCGGAGCGCGACTGCGCCCAAAGCGTCCTTCCCAGCTCGTTCGGGCAGCAATGCAAACAAGGCATACGGGGGAATGACTGTGGCCGGTTTTCTGCAAGCTGCCAAACCGGATTGGTCGGCCAAGGAGGTTACATCTGTGTGTGAGAAGCTGTCCAAGATCACTGTTGTGGATTTGCCCAGCTTGTTGCGTGCGTTACAGTCCGAGGGTTCATCCGGTGTCAACCAAAGGCTCAAGACTGCAGGTGAGAAAGCATTCACAGACCAGACGGCGCGAGCACTGCGGCAGCATGCCAAAAAGGTGTCTGACGAAGAGGCCGCGCGCGTCTCGCGTGCCAGTGCACCGCCCGAGCGCGCAGCCCCGTCGCCACAGACCTCGGCGAGCCTGCCGCCACTGCCCACGCAGGAGTACCGTGTGGTTCACGAGTTTGCATACGTGCGGCAGGACCCTTCCTTGCACTCGCCGCTCTGTGGCAAGAAGGACCAAGGTGAGACGGTACACGCCTGCGAAGAAACTTTCGATGGCTGGATAAAGCTGTATGGGCAGCCGGGATACATCATCAAAGACATGGCCGGCAAGCAAGGAATTGGAAAGATTCTCAGTGCTGTCGGCAAGCAGCCGAGCTTGGTACTCCCTGAACAGCAAGCGACATCGACGCCGCTGGTCTTTGAAGTCGTCTACAAGCCGCTCGTGGCAGTACGCACTGCCCCATCCAAGAGTCGGCCGATTCAGGCCGGAAAGCTTGTGGTCATGGGTCATGGGTACTGTGCAGTGCTGTGTGGCACCGTAGCGTTCTGCAGCGTTTCGATTTGCTGGCCTTTGCCGGGCAGGGGACACGCAAGCTTGGCGAGCAGGTGCGCGCCGATGCTCAAGGCCTGCCGAGCCCACACCACGCTCATACAATATAGCATACTCTTAGTAATATACTGAAATATAATAGACTATAGTGCAGCTTTAGTAGAGTATCAGGGAGGAATGCAAAATGACTGGGCGTGTGCCCGTCGCAGGCTACGGCGGATGGATCAAGGTTTGTGCCGAGGATGGAGGTGGTTGGATGCTGTGCCTTGGAGACCGTAAGTTTTTTTTGTGTGCTGGCCTCCATCTGCTTGCATTCTCAAGGACCGCTGATCCTGACCTGGGAGAACTACTGAGTTGCAAAATGCTTGAACAGCGGCAGCAGCAGGCCCTTCCATTGACCTCGAAAATGTGCCCCAGATTCCGCCCTTGAGATGGACACCTCGAGTATAGTCCCAGATCAGTCGTTGCAAACATTGCGGCAGCTGAAGGATCAGGGCAATGTGCGCTGCAGCTGCTCAAGAAAAAGATGGATTGTTTGCCGCAGGTCAAAGCGCTGCACCGGGCGGCAGCAGCAGGCGATGCCGCTGCGCTCGGCGATGCGCTGCATGTCGCGAAGAGGCCCGTGCGCATGGGCCCGGGAGGTTTTATAGGGAACCCGCTTGGCAAAGCACCTTGGCAGGGCCGGCCTCGGCGGTGAGGCGATTTCCAGCGCAGAGCGGGATTTGCGACAAATTCGCGAGCGCGAGGTGCCGTGGCCCTGTTGGTTGGATGTCTCCTCGCAAGACACTTCACGGCAGGCAGTGCGCAAGGACTTACTTCAGCGCGCGTCTACCGCTAAAACCGCACCTCGACCTGCATGTGCTTTAAGACTGCCACTGATCATGTCTGAATGTTGCAGTGAGTTGCAGTTGTTAGTCATTGATTTGTTTGGAAGCGACTGCGCGCTGGTGGTTGCCTCGGGGCTGAGGACGGAAAGGATACAAAACTCCGGAACTGCATCGAAGAAGCCGACCAGCTGGGCTTGGCTCAGGCACCCGTCGCCGCTGCCGTTGTGCCATTTGCTGTCCAACTTAGATTGTATTTGCCAGGAGAAAAGGGCTATGCAAGAAGCTTTGGATAACCTTCTTGTGACCAAAGCCGAGACCCAGAAAGAGCACGACGTCCTCCTGGACAATCTGGCTGCTGCTGCGGCTAGTGGAGATGTTGCGCAAGTAAAGGTTGCACGGAATGCTGCCAAGGAGGGCGGTGTGCCCATGAAGGAGATTGCTCGTGTCTTTGCTTTGCACAATAACCAGGCAGGCGCATGAGGAACCTGGCCGGTTTGCACGAACTTTTTAGCACCTAGCTTTTGCCCTGGATGGTTGAAAACACCCAGGTGCACATGAAATCTCCCAACCGGCAAAGGGCTTGGTTGAACGGAGATTGTTTTCGCGGTTTTGGCAGATTATTCCTAGATTTGCGTAGGAGGTAGCGGAGGCGTGGCGTCTCGGGCGACTGCCGTCGCGGTCGTGGGGTCCGGGGCAGGGCGAACAGACCACGACGCTTGATAGACGACAAAAGGCCTTTCTCGACCTAGGCCGCAGATGGAGGTGAACTGCTAACCCTGCACTACTGCGGCTGCTGCTGCCACAGTGCTGCCGGGGTGTTGCCCGGATCGGACGGTGGCGCTGGTACGCATGCCCGTGAGAAGAACCACCGGCGCACGGGCTCGCTGCAGTGGCCGCTGCCTCACGACTCCCCGTGCATGATTGTGCCACTGCTACCGTTGCTTCACTTCCAACTGCTGCGGTACTGCAGCTGCTGCTCTGCTTCCTTCGGCTATGCTGTGGCAGTTGCCACTATTGCGACTACGACTACGACTCTGTGAGCACTTCGTGTCCTTGGTGGTTGCGAAGGCCAACTCCATTGTCGGCAGCGCCCTTGGTGCCTCTCCCTGAAAGGCCCGCCAAGCCACAAATAGTAGTAGTAGTAGTAGTAGTAGTAGTAGTAGTAGCAGTAGTAGTAGTAGTAGTAGTAGTAGCAGTAGTAGCAGTAGTAAAAGTAGTAAAAGTAGCAAAAGTAGTAAAGTAGTCGTAGCGGTAGTAGTGGTAGTCGTCGCCGAAGAAGAAGTAATAGTCGTCGTACTAGTAGTACTGGTGGTAGTGGTAGTAGTGGTGGTAGTGGTGGTATTGGTAGTGGTGGTGGTGGTGGTGGTGGTGGTAGTCGTGGTCGTAGGCCCAGGCGTGAGCGCAGTCGTAGTCGTCGTAGTTGCTGAAGTAGTCGTAGTAGTGAGTAGTGGTGGTTGTGGTGGTAGAGCGGTAGTAGTTGTGATGGTGGTGGTACTCGTAGTGGCAAGGGTGTTATGGAGGCGCATGCTGGCTTGGATTCCTTGCTCCTGTTGCAATCTGTCGCGATGTGTGCAGGTCCACCCGCAACTGTTTCAGGCCTGCTGACGTATGTGCACGAGTGTCAGTGTAGCCGAGCCGCACCGCGCATTGTGCCTGCTTTGTTGGCCTCCTTGGATTTGGCTTGAGGGGGGCAAAGCATGGGTGTCACGCCGTCTTGCGACGAACTAGAACCGCAGCAGTCAATATGACAGCGCACGTGGCCGGGGCCCTGGCAAGAAAGGGTGCAAAGGTGCAATGGACTGAGCGGGGTCTTTGTGGCTGACTGGGAGGAGTTTTTCTGGCAATGCACAGCTAGCTTTAGCTGTTATTATTAACATCGAGGAAGTGGAGCTATCACTTTCTCGTAGCAGTCGAAATCGTCGCAACCTGAGTGGCAATTGTCCGAATTCCACTTTCCGAAGTTCCAGAGGTTCCCATGCTTGATTGGCCATGTGCTGTGGCAGCTCCAGTCTTGGTGCCTTGTCTGATTCCAGGGCACTCGACTGCAGCAGTCAACTGGATACCTGACATGAACAGGTTGTTCAACCCGTGCCGCTGCTGCAGCCTGTGCCAGTACCCGTTGCAGTGCTCTTGGTGCTCAGACCTTCATGTCTTCTTGATGCTGACGCTGCAATTTATTTGTGAGTGAATAAGGTCACCGTGCCACCTGCATGGGGTTTGGTTCCAGACATCGGTTTCATGCTGAAGCAGGCGAGATTCAGAAAGCTGGCCGACATAACGACCATTGGAGGTACTTGAGGCTTGATTCTAACAACTCGACAGAGCTCCGCCGCTCTAAACGCTATTAAGGGTTAGTTTCGCTTCCCTTGTTGTGCTAGTCAGGCCATGCAAGCGATGCCCGTGGACTTCCAGCACAGTGCCTTGTGGTTGGTGCATTTTTTGTCTAGATATTCCGGAATTCAACAACTCGAACTTGACCTGGTGTTGGCTGACGTTGCGCCACGTGCGAGCTGAGGTGCACAGGATCCAACGCGGCGAATCCTGTGCTACGGCGCCGTTCTGCCAAAGTTAAGCTTATGGCTGTCAGAGCTCCCAGCAGGTGTATGCAAGTATGTGCTCAGATAGATCTTGCTTGTGGGAACAGACGGTGGGCTGGCCTCAGCCTGGGAAGCTTCTAGCGGATTGACTTCAAATGTAGATGCAAAGGCAGTGGGTCGGGCTCTTATATCTAGAAGGATAGGGCGGTCAGGAGCGCGGACAGAATAGAAGGTTTTTTGGACTGGCAGAGGGCCCACAGAAAGAAGCTGGTAGCAACAACAGCGTTTCCGGGTTGCCTTTTCGGAGCATGAGTTACGAGCACAATACTACAATACAAGGACAGCCTCACTGCTGGCTTCTTCGCGGGGGGCCACAAGTTCGACCCATACGGCCGCACCATGTCTGAGGCCACCGGAATATTTTCCTAGAGAGGCGAGGCGAGGCAAAGATGTCGCGGCGGAAGCGGTTGCAAAGGCGTCGTGTGCAGAAAGTCTACTTGTACTTGTTGGCAGGCTTTGGCAGCGGCCGGCGTCTCTTGCCAGGCCGGACGGGGTGCCGGCTACGATGGCGCCGATGGCGTGTCAGTTGCTTTGCAGGTTACGGTGTGCGGCCATAGCGGCGCTACCAGCCGTGAAATGCTGGAGGCGAGAAATTCAGTTGAGCTCGCATTGTTCGGGTTGCCAATGTCGGTTCCTTGTCTCAGCTCTTCTGCTCTCTTCGATTGTGCCTTCCGCTTGTCGTCTGTGTTGCTTATATGGTGAAGATGCACCGATTGCCGGACAAGACATCTCAAGCAAGTGCAATGCCTGTATGACATCTGAAGAGTCTCTGCGCTGAATTTTGCCGGCAGTTTTCCATTTTGAAGTTCCGATCGTCCAGCTGTTTCGTAAGGTCTCCTAAGGCTGTTAAAGAGGGTCCAAGGCCCCGAAAAAATGACCGCAAGATGTTGACCCACTGGCCTCGGGGAACCGTGAACACCGGCGTGGGCAGATGAAGCAAGTTTCAGAATGCTTAAGACTGCTTGAGATGGCAAAAGCCTAGAGTTTCACAAAGCTCCATCCCGTTGCTTGCAGGCCTCGGATAGTCAGCTGGTGCCTCAGTACGCGATGGGTTGCTTCTGGCCGGACGGGTTGTTTTGCAGTCCACAGTGTGTTGCGAGTGCTTCCTATGTTGACACCTATCCGATCTCCAACTGAAGGTTGCCTGCTCAACTGTCTTCTGGCAAGCAAGTGTCAAGTTTCCTTTTCGTGTTGCTGCCCGCACCAGTGTTGCTTTGCAACACGATGCGACCTGGTAGCTTCGTTGGCCCAAACGTCACGGCGCTTTCGCGAGCTGCAGAGCAGACCTCCAAAGAGCACCTTGCAGGTCGCAACTGGTGGATGCTTTGGGCTGCCGAGGAGCTGCATGCTGTGTAACTGGAGAGCAAGGCGACTCGCAAGATGCAAGCGACTCCAGCCAGTCTGCGCGGGTCTGCGCTTTGGCAGGAGATGCGCTTTCCCAGATCCTGGATCGCCGATCCTATGACGTTTGAGCTGCACATAGAGATAGCTCGGAGAGCATGACACGGCAGAGTTTGAGAGCGATTGGGCCATTTTGGGCTACGAGTTTGGCCAAGAAGCTGCTGCGAGTGCTTGTTTCGAATGGGCTCATAGGCCTTCGGCAAGACCGCGCCTAACCGCAGAACTGCTTAACTACGATTGTCGAACTCGCGCTTGCGTCAGTACCTGTAGCAAAAGGAAGCTCGAGAGAAAGGTCCTAGTCCTGGGATTTGCTTTGAGGTTGGGGTTGCATATGTGGTCTGGGCCTACGCACAGGCACGGAGGAGGAGGAGGAGGAGGAGGAGAGCCTTCTGAGTATCGGCCCATCGGCCTTGGAGCGGACAGGCCCAGGGTGCCAGAGCTCCCAGACCGGAGGTTCCGTGTGCTCCTTCTTATGCTTTTCATGTAAGCATGCGCCCGGGCGTCGCTAGCTCGTTCGAGTTGAAGATGTAATCAGCTCAACTGCTGACTTGCCAAGGATTTGGTCATCATCATGTCTGGCACGAATGACATGGGCCTAGGGACAGAAATCCCGGTCGTTGCAGAGGAGTGGCATGCACCTGGGTTCTTGTGTGCTTGCCAGCCTTCGAGTCGCCAGGATGTGCAGAGATTGCACAGCATTTGTCATGACCGAGGCCATGGTCAGGAAGATAGAGTGGAGAGCGCTCATCTCCTGATGTCGGAAAGGGCATTTTTCCGAGGGTTTCGAAGCTCCGTGATCTCCCGTGCTTGCAGCAGGCGTTCCCACAGTCGCATTGGCACCACCTCCGGCACCAAGCTTTCCGGAGCAGGAGGGGCAACACCGACTTGGCGGTTCATCTCAAGTCGGAGTGGAGTGCTGTATCAGAAGAGCTGATTGCTTCCGCTTAGTCCTGTGACTCCGTCCCGTGTGACGGTATATGGGCAACTCGTGTCATCCGCCCTTCTGCTGAGCAAGCCTTGGCATGTTCGGAGCACCCAAGTGCGACACGTCAATATATGGGCTAGGCCGCATGGGAACCCAAACACATCCAGCCTTGCAGCCGAGTTCCAGGAGCTGAAGCGCCAGCTCCTGGTCGGAGAGTCGCTTGGCTTCAGCTTCAAGCCTCTGTAATTCAGGAGTTTTGGGATGTTTGAGTTGTAGGGTTGTGATGCCGAGATTAAAGACTAAAGCAAGTAGTGCTACGGCTTCGCGCGATGCTGATTTCCCTTTCGGTCGGATTCAAGAAGCGTGCAGGGTTCCATGTGCGGACAGAGTGCTGGAGGCCTTATCTGAGCTGTCAGTACCAAAGAATGTTGATCTCAGGCTTCGAAACTTCTGTCTGCACTCCGCATATGTTCGAGAATTTATTGATCCTGCAGCAGCCTGGCTTGACGAGCTGATCTGGGCGGCGTGAGACTCCACCCGACAGACTTTTGTTCTTTTGATGTTGCAAACTGAGGACCAGTTAACCTTTGGAGTAATAGTTGAAGTCAGCCCGAGAACGGCAACAAACGTCCGTGGCAGTGTGCTATTTCTTGTTTTGGCTCGCTCTCTGGTCTCTTACATGTCTCCACCTCGCCATCCAGGCAACTCGAACAGGCGAAAGGGGCTTTCTCCGGATAATGAAGATGCCTCGACAAGGGGCAGACGTAAGGTAAGGTCGAAAGAAGTTGGGTGACGAGTAAGCAAAAGAGGGATTCGAGCAAGCATGGAGAGAGAATACATCTAACGAAAACAAGGGAACCTCTCGTATGGCTACTTTGGGACGAGTATTTTGAGCCACGACAGTGTGCTCCAAAGCAGTGCTCACACCGTTCAACCGTAACCGGCTCTGATCTCAGGAGATAACGCCTGTTGTGACTTGACTGGAACCGGCTGCACAGGCTGTATCAATTAGCATGGCAGAGATTAGGCTTGTCTATGCGTTTTCCAGATGTCTGGATGGCATCGGATGAGTCGAGGTGCACGGGCAGTACTGGGATCCGGATGGCCTTCACTTCGCCCCTGCGGGCTCCCAGGCAGGGCAGGAACAGACACACAGCGAGAGAGTTTAGAACTTGACAGACAACATGGAGCTAGGAGCAGGGTACGTAGTACTGAGTATTGGAAAAGGATGCGAGCTCTAAGGCTCTGAGCGTTGGCCGAAGTCTTACAGCGTCACGCACACACCAACACCCACCGCACAACTGAAGCTCATCGGGCATTGCATGCCAAACGGAGTCTTTACAAGCAGCTTTCAGTTACACGGGAAGAGGCCTCAGGCCAGGTCCAGGTAGAAGGAGAGTCTCGCAGACAGAACAGCACATCCGCGTAGCAGTTAAAGTCCAACAATCCAACAGCTGCCACACAGCCCGTCCTTCCAGTACCCATATCCACATCGCCAAGTCCACCCTGTAGCTGTGGTCGGTGAATGATTCAAGGATACGCCAGGTCTGACCTGCCAAATATGCCATCAGTGCACGGTGTCACTACAACCGTGCCGGCAGTAGTTTCAGTACGTGAGCCACCTCAGTTATCAATTTCGTGGAGCCTTGCTACGCTTGCCAGCCAGAGCCAGCACTCAGCTGTGGTTTCGCGATGTAGGCACTGGGGCTCGCCCTCGCCAGCCTCCTGTCGCAGATTGGAGAAGTCAGTGGCTCAATAGCTTGCGCTGCCAGGTGAGTCCGGCGCGAAAACTCTTTATTCCATCAGTCTGGCCAGGTGGGCTGCCCTTGAGAGAGCCCAACAATATCTTTCGTCACGGCTGCCGAGCTTGCATGCAGTGAAGTCTCTGTCGTCGACCCGAATGCAACGGTGTGCGATTGATGCCCGCATTTGTCACATGAAAGCGCAGGTTGCCCGGCACAGCAAGCACAACAGGTGAATTCGCTGAACTCTTCCAGGTTCAATCATTTCCAATGTGTTTGTAAGTGGGCCATTGTGCCATTTCAGTCACCAAAGTTGCGGAATGGAAAGTTCGGCTGGGCAACTAATCCGCTTTTGATTCTGCAACTTGCGACGTGTTATGTGTTTTGGATGCTAGCCGACGGAATGCCCGAGTAAAGCAGCCCTACACTTTCCATCCCAGCACTCACACAGCCTGGTGAACTTGTGAATAGCATCATCTGATCTGAACGCAGCCCTGATGGCTCAGAATCCCGTTGCTGTCACACAGGTGCGGAGCTTGTCAAGTTCGTCCTGAAGTGGATATCGGAGGAACGTGTTGCTACCTCGGGCAGCAGGTCCGGGGACAACTCGCTAAGAATGATTTCCGCACCTCGCAGCATGCGCCCATTGATGGCATTTTTCAAGTCTCAGTGCATTTCGTTTGGAGGGACAATGGTTCCGACGAGCTTCAAACATTGCACTAATCAATATCTGTGTATTCAGAATTTCGGCTTCTCTTGACACGCAAACTTTGCTGAGGAGTGCAAGTTATTGCTGAGATGTCTAAAGCCATGATAGCAATGCGTGCCGACACGGGATCAGGAGACACCGATCCAGCTCAAAGCTGCTCCAGTCGAAGCAGTCTCAATTCATTTCAATTGTGCAGTTCCTTGGGCCGACAATGGTTTGGCCGTCAGATGCAGGCCGCCCTCCGCTGTCACGGCCGTGACTTCTGTGGCGCTCCGGAGTCCTAGAGCTCGAGCCTCGGGCCCGAGCGAAATTCGCGCACGGCCCCGTGCGGCGTAGGGGAGACCTTTTGGATGTTATGGTTCCACCCGGCTCCATGCCAGGGCATCTGTGGCCGCACTCGAGCGTGAGCACCTTTGACCGGGCTCGTGTGTGGGACCGTTGCCCATGCTGTGGCACGACCCGATTCGTTCGAGATTCAAAAAAGCTGTCCGCAGCTTTCTTGCATTACATGGACTCCTGCTGGGCCGCATAGTGCATCCGAGCTGCAAGATGCACGCAAGACGATGAAGGGATGACGCTTCGTTTCTTGCGCTCCGGCACAGGCCTTCTTCGCTTTGCGCTTGCTGAGGGCAAGGGCCAGGGCATGTTGCTGATCGTAGTTGTCCGGACCGATAGCAGTTTTGCGGTTTCCCAGTTCCGTCAAGAGTCAGGTCCTGTCAGTTTGTGCTGAGTTGTGTTTCGGCCTGTTTCGACGGTTTCGCAAGCGGCGAGTAAAACGGCTTCTCATCCTGACGCGCAGCACTTCCCTTGGCAGCGTCTTTGCAGCTCGCTGGAACTTGCCTGAACTCTTCGTCCCAAGTCAAGTATGGGCACCACGGAACTGTTTCTGACTAGGTGCTGTCCTACCGCAGAGCCCGGCTGGGCACATGCCTCAGCGGAACGAACGAAAGCTTCCCCCCAGCTACTTGTGTGTGGCGGCACAGCTAAGGAAGTCGAATGTGGAGACCACCCCGCAGGCTGGAGTTCAGCATTGAAGAGATCCGTCGGTTCGTGATCGCGTCGATGCAAAAGAAGTACTGGGTGCCTAGCACGACCACCAAACGGAACCAATGCCGGAGGTTCAAAAACTCCTGGAACTGGAGAAGGAAGCCTCGCAGGCAACCTTTGGATTTCGAGAGAAGACTTTTTGGCAGTACACATTCGATGGCAGCTCGCCCGGTGCTTTTGCCGTGGTGATGCAAGGGAAGACTTAGAGGCAATGAGCTGTTTGATCTGAGTTTTTTACACGAGTTAGTTGCCCTCGTCAGATTTCCGGCAATCTGCAGGAGAACCTCAGTCTCTTTGCAAGCTAATTGCTCTTGCTTCTCTTTCTCATGTTTCCTTTGCTTCTGGCGTTTAGCTTCCTCTCGCGGCCTTTTCTTCATGCTCCTTCCGCTCCCGCAGGTCCTGTTGCCTGGTCAGCCAGACGAGGCAGCTTAATTTTTTCTGCCACCCACAGGCTGTAGACTTCAGACGTAACCACACAGTGCACTGTGTGGTTTTTCGACCCAAGCAGTCGCGAGGGTGGGTTGCTGCGAACATCGGGTGAGACTCTCGGTGGTTTTCGCGCTCGGGCAGGTTCGACAACGAGAGGATGCTGCTCAGCGTGCAGAAGCCATGCGAACTCAAGAAGCTCGGGTTGCGGAGGAGGCGCGCGTGGCAGAGGAGGCACGGCGAGCAGAGGAACGCAAGGTCGCCGAGGAAGCCAAGCGCATGGAGGAAGAGAAGCAAGCAGAGCAAGCCAGGCTTGCGGAGGAAGCCAGGCTCAAGGAGGAAGCAAGGCTTGCGGAGGAAGCGAAGAGTGCGGAAGAACGACGACTCGCAGAAGAGGCAAGGCTCGCCGAAGAAGCGCGCATGGCGGAAGAGGCCCGCATTGCGGAGGAAGCGAGGCTCGCGGAAGAAGCACGCTTGGCAGAAGAGGCCCGAATTGCCGAAGAAGCAAGGCTCGCCGAAGAAGCGCGCTTGGCTGAAGAGGCCGCAGCCTTCGTGCAACAGTGAGAGGAGATCAGCATGTCACCACGCAGCTGATATGGAGCAGTATGGGAGTCATGAGGAATTGAGGGATCTCGAATGAAGAAAGCTCACCGGCCTTGGGCGACTTTAGGGCAGCAAGCTTCCGGCAAAAATCTCCTTTAACGGCTAATGTGGAGGCTCGGCGTGCGGAGTTCGAGGCCAAGCTGCGCGCGGAGATGGAGGCTCGAGCTGCGCGGGGTCTAAGTCCAAGAGTCTAAGTAAGACAGAGGAAGGAAGCGAGCGAGTGCAGGTCCTCAGGCACAGGTCTGAATCTTGAGTTTTTAAATGCGGCTGAGGCAAAACGCGAGTTGTTACTGCCATGGCATTGTCCACCCATGTGCCAGACCCAATGCTTGAGCAGGCGAAGGAGAAGCAAGTGAACCAGCGGGTTGACGGAGATGGCTGCATCACCTGGGAGGTGTCTTGTCATGCTTTCGGGAAATGAGGGCAGAGGGGAGCATAAAGGTTTGTCTTACGTCGCTGCAGTGCCACAGCTCGGTGAGCACCGCCACTCCTCCCAAGTACTATCTCTGTACCCCTCCGAACCCAAGCTAGGCAGCTTTAGCAAGAAGGGGTGGGTTCAGGTCGACCTGATGAAGAACGAAGGAGAGGCGTTTGGCTTCTCCCACAGCAAGGCCAAGGCTGGGGTCGGTTGGTTGCAGCTCTGCAGAGTTTCGAAGCCATGTCGAGTCCTTTGAAGACTTGTGCTTGTGCCGCTGCTTCTGGCTCAGCTGTGGCACATGCTGGCCGTGGACACATGGACGCAAAGTCTTTGACAGACCTCTTATCTGCGTTAGATGGCGACTCTGCCGTGCACCTCATCTTGGAGGTGTTGAAACTGCGACCAGCCCTGAGCCCTGCGGTTGTGGGCTTTGCCTGTCCGGCACTAACCTATGCCCCCGCACGGGGGATGATGGAGCGTCGCTGCCGGGGTGTAGTGAGGCAAGTGGACCGCGCCCAGGGATTCGGCTACATCGCGAGCCCCGAAATCGAGGCTACCTTCGGGATGGACGTCCTCGTCCGCGAAAGCCAGCTCAGAGCCTTTCAGGCTGGTGACGAGGTAAGCTTCACATGCGTCTTGAATGAGGAGCAGAAGCCCCAAGCGTTCGAAGTTCTAACCGCAAATGGGATGCCACTTGCGGCCGTGGCGCCTGTGCCAGAATGGACTGACTGGAACCACTGGGCGGACGGGAACGATCCCAAAAAGCGCAGACTGTAGTCAGCTTCATCTCGATGCAACAGTCACGCAGCCAAGTGAGCGGCGCATGCGCCTGGCGGAGGCACCGAAAACCGCTTTCTGCGTGAAGGAACAAGTCTGCCGCGATTTTGCTCCGCTTCCGCCAAGCCATGTAGACTCGGCGTGGATCAGAGTGAGCTCAGACCGTGCCAGAATGAGTTGTCCTTGTGGATGCTTTCGCAGGCAGAGTTCAGTCGCGCCCGTGGTTTGCCACCGTCGGATGAAGTTGGGCGGAGCCCTCAATGCCACGAAGGGTGACAGAAGCTTTAGACCAAAAACTTCATACCCTGCAGGCATTTTGGTATGTCAGAATCGTAATTCCTTTAGTTGTGGCAGTCGCGGTTCGAAGCCATTGCTCATGAGCAAAACGTAGGATTGCCGAGCAAAGCCGGGCTTGTCAGTCCTCATGCCACCAGGGGTCACTTCATGTTCTCCTCCTGCAGAAGTCCTCAGGGGTAGTCCCTGAAACAAGCAAGGAGGTCGCGAAGTACTCTTTACACCGCTCGAGCCTTTTGGGCTCAAGTCCCCGGGGAGTCGGCCCAACGTTGGCTGCGAGGAGACGCTTCGGCTTGGATGCTTCAAGGTTACGGTCTGTGGTCAGGTTCAGCTGCCACATCTGCTGCGAAAGAGCAGTGCAGAGCTGCTTGACGATTGGCACGTCCGGTTATCTCTCGCAGCTGCCAGGAAGCCGCGACGAGGGCGCGATGAGCCGAGCAGTGCTACAGGTCTTCGAAGAGTACCAGAAGGCGGGGGCAGAGGGCATGGGTGGCTGGAGCACAGCTCCGAAAATGGTCAGGCGCGGGTGACCTTCGTTCAGACCGTGGCCGACCTTGCGACCAGGTGCTCGCATCGCTTTCGGGCTTTCCGGGGCCGACACAATCGCCACCAGGCCGCAGAACATCGATGCCTTGACGAATGCTGGAGTGATGGCGCTCCTCAGGCGGGGAGCGGCCTTTGCGGCTAGTGGCATTCATGGCACCCTTTCGGTCTTGCGGTGCAGCTCCGAGGCCACTGCTGCTGGACTCCGTGGCCTCGCCGGGATCTCGCGATAGGATGCAAGTGGGAGAAGAACGTTTGAGACCGCTTGTGCGTCGGACACGAGGATCCAGCAATCTGCGGCCCTGGCTTTGGGTCGGATGGCCAACTATTCGGAAGAGCTCGCCGAGTCGGTGGGACCTGGAGGTCTGATGTAGTGCTGTTGCGCTGTGACTCTGCAGGTGGTGACTCACGAGATCTTGCCACAGCTGGTATACTCCCTAGCGCAGCAGAACCGCTACTTGGACACATTGTCCAGCCTGGCATTGACAGATAAGGAGACTGCTGCAATGGAAAGGCTAAGGCTAGGGCCAGGGCGAGATGAGTGCGTTGTTGAAGGGTGCAGGGTGAAAGGTGACATCTTCCCATCAAATGCTTGAGGCGTGCCAGAGGGCACTGCATCGATCCAGCCCCAAGGGTGGGGGGGCCCTCAGACCTACAGTTTGCAGCAGTTGCAGGCCTTGTTAGCTGCGTCTTCATTTTCGCTTGGCTTTTCCATTTGCAGTCACTTTCAACTTTTGGAGAAGCGTCGCATGAGTTGCAATGTCCCGGGTCGCTAGTCAGCATGGCAAGCATTTCACTGTTGAGCGCACAATCCTTTTGGGCACTTGACACTTCCCGGACCGGAACCGGCAAATGGAGGATTTGAACCCAATGTCGCATCCATGAGGATGACAGGCCTAGCGAAGTCGCGAGACGTTGTGGGTTTAGTCTTGCCCACCAGTTCCCGACAAACGACGACGCCAAAAAAGTGGAGCCACTGTGCAGACGGATGAGAACTGCCACCTTAAGACTGCCGCGACCAGGTTTTTACAAGAAGGCTGCTGCGTTTGTTTTGCGGGCAGTCGCGAAGCACTCGCCGCCTTTGGCGCAGGCGCCCCGTCGAAGCCCAGTTTGCTAAGAGGGCCTTCTTCCTTCGCTAGCGACGCTGACAGGCCGTCATCGATTCGGGCGCCCTGGAGGCTTTGGTCATGTGCTTGGAGGCGAGGGCGATTCTGAGCATCAGACCTGCGTTCAGCGCGGTGATTCGAGGAATTTGACCCCACCGTCAAGGAAGCTGCAGCTTGGGCTTTGGGATACATCGCCTGGATCCCGGTTTGCGGTTTCTTCGGGCTCTCGGCAAATCGCCGGTGTGGTGGGCCGAGGCGAGGCACAGCAAAGACCTGGCGCAAAGGGTCGTAGATGCTGGTGCCGTGCCTCTCCTCGTACTCAGTTTCCAGGACGGGTCTATGCACGGATCTTTGGTGTCAATCGGCCTTGCAGGAACTTGCGCCAGGGAAGGATTTCGCCTCTTTGCCTCGTGAGGAGCCTGAACTGACCCTGAAGCGCATCACTGCCTCAGCGCCGTGGCGGTTTTATGATGCTCTTTTCTGCAGTTTCAGTCGATGGATGCTTCTGGAATCTTCTGCAGGCTCTGAGTGACATCTCGAAGCACAGCCCGCAGCTAGCACAACTGGTGGTGGATGCAGGCGCCGTGACACTCCTCACCAAGGCGAGGCCCCAAACACATCTAAGAAACCTAAGATACTGCAGTAGTTTGGGCTCTTTCGCTTTGCAATGCAAGTGCTGGGTATCGGGCCTGCACTGCCTGCACTAACGGCTGGTCTCTCTGGCGCAGGAAGTTTCGAACAACGATGCCCCTCTGAAGCGGCAAGTCTGCTCATGCTTGTCGCAGATAGCCAAGCATTCTGAATCTCGGCTTCCATTGAGCCTAAGGGACGGTCAAAGAAGCCTTGTGACGCCAGCCTCTTTGACCTTCACCGGTTGCGAAGCAAGATGAGCCGGCCATGACGTTGGGAAGGTCGACCTCGCGGAAGTCGTTGTCGAGTCTGAGATCTTCCCAACGATTCTGCACTGCTTGAAGGATGTCGACGAGCAGCTTTAATGATTGATTTTCGCTCCATCAGATCATAGCATCGTAGCATTGCCGTCCGTTTCAGCTTCGGCACTAGAAAACACCTTTCCTTGCTCTTTTGTGGGCTTCGTGGTTACAAGGCTGAGAGTGGTAAATGTCTGTATGCCGGGTTCACGCAGTGCAACTGCCGTGTCCTGACCCCGCCGCAGGACGAATTGGCTTTTCCTTCCGACCCCTAGCGCGACTCGAAACCTTCAAGCGAGCATGTAGCAGGGTTCGTAACCGAGCAAAAGAGGTTTCCATCACATGCTTGCAGGTAGGAAGAACCCTGTGCATGAGCTCCAGCGCGCAAAAGTTACGTCTGCACAGCTCCAGGTCTGTCCGGAAGAATGCTGCCACCTGTATTCGCCGCTGGGTTAGAGATGTGTGCCAGAGTTTGAGGGGATGGTAGGAGGAACGGTATGAGTCTGGGCATCAGACTGGTGACAGGCATGCTCGCTCAAACTAAACTTCCCTGCGTGGTAAGATGCGGCCAACATCCTTGTCAGGATGCTTCTTCGGGGTGTTTAGGCCCTTCGTGACAGATGCAAGGATGAATGAGCATGAGAGAACTTTACTGTCTGGTGTTTCAGGAGAGCTTTCCAGGCATACCCCAGACTTGGCCAAGCTGATTGTGCCGTAGCTGCACGAAAGCTTTCCGTTCATTCAAGGTTATACAATTTATAGAATCCTCTGACAGCGAGACCGTATCGAGTGCCACAGGTAAATGCTGGAGGAATCGCTGCGATGGTCGATTTCGTAAATGAAGCTCGTGGGAACTGCAGCAGCTCGCCTTGTTCTGGGTCTGGTATGCTAGCATGAAACAAACGCTGTCCTTGCTAGCAAGCCCAAACACATTGATGATTGTTACAAGGATTGCCGGGCATCATGACCTTGGGCCGCTTGTCCGGACTTAGAGTCAGAAGAGGCAATCAAGTGCTGCCCATGTCGTGCAGGCTATGTGGCTGCTTTCTCCGAGACGCTGGCATTGGCCGTTGTCCCACGAACGCAGAATGGTTCCAGTCAATTAGTCGTAAAGATGGGTTTGGGCTGTGTGGACAGGCTCCGTGGTTTTTCGCTTGTCATGACCCTACATACATTGTAAGGGTGGTTGCCCGGTTCGCTTTTCTGAGTGCTTCTTAGCGTCTTAGCAGCCAGCGTCTGCCGGTGAAGCAACGTGCAGGTGGTTTCGAAAGGAGTCCCTCCCTTGAAGGATGCGCTCATCAGCGAACCGGAGGACGACTTGCAGCTTGTGACAAGTCAGAACGAGAGCTACCTACCCGGTCCGTTCTTTGCCTGCAGGATCATGTCAAGGCTGCGGCCGCGTGGTCACTGGGCCAGATAGGCAAGTAATATCACGTAATCACATTGCATTCCAAGTTCATGTCGCATCCGCCCGTGCAGCTCACAGAAACATTCGTTCGACTCTTTCCGAGATGCTTCTTCTGAGAGGCCGTCACTCCCCGGATCATGCGAGGGCATTGGCCGAGGCAGACGTGCTGCGGAGGCGCCGGACCTATGTCACACTGGGAAATTGTGGTGTGGAACACTGTGGAACCTTGAGAAGTTATGCACATGCCCGGCCATGTTGCAGGATGCTTGCTGTGTACCTTCACCAGGAGCTGTCAGTGCACGAAGGCATGCAGTCTTTTCAGGTAGAAGTTTTTTTGTCTTGGGACAGCGTGAGTTCGGTGTGAGACGGGGTCCTGTGATGTGCTCACCCCTGCTTATGCTTAGGATGTGTTGAGTCTCAGAGGGCGCTGAGGTGTGCTGCAAACACACGTTCTACTGGGCGGCTCGTTGTGGCAGAAGACCATCTGTGGCCCCCAGTTGGGTTTGCCTTTGAGTTTGTTCGAGATGAGCGATTCTGTGAGCGTCTGCATTCACGCTATGCCGCTATGCCTCCTGATAAGCTGGCCTGCCGTTGTGCGCCCTTGCATAGCGAGATCCTAGAGGATGGCACGGCAGAGAGAGAGAGAGAGAGACCCGGCTGAGATGAGGCGGGGGGATATGTAGGCAGTAATAAGGGGTTTGCAGTTTCGGACCCGAGGCCTCATCTCAAAGGGTAGGAACGAACCGAGCCAGAGACTCCAGTGCGCGGACGCGCGCGGGGGGGGGTCGGGGGGGCAGGGACCTGCCTTCCTTCGGCTGTGCAGAAGAGCCGGCTCTGCCAGCTCCCTTGACCCTGTGCAAGAAGAGCCGGCTCTTCCTTTGGCTGAGATGAAGAAGAAGGAGCGAGAGAGCAACAGTGCGAGAGTGTGATGACGCTTCGCACCGTATGATGTTGGTTGGTTCGGATCAGAAAGTCAAAAAGTAAGTCCACCTAGCCGGCAGGACTCCAGTGAGGATCTGCAGATCAAGACCAAGCGAGCCCTGAAGCTTTGCTGAACTTGAAGTGTTGATGGTTTTGATCGCGTGCCAAGGCTTAAGGGTGAGAAAACAGCTCTTCGACTTACACGTCCTTTGCCCTAGAAGAGCTGGGTCCAGGTGGAGGAAGCTTGGAGAGTTTGCCGGCCCAGGAAGAGCATCATCCAGAAGTGTACGCACCTGCCAGCTCTCGAGCCGCTTATCGACTCCCCACCGAACATCTTGAAGTGCCTTTGTGGAAGCATCATTGCACTGCAGAAGCAGAATGCTGGGAATTTCTTCAAGATGCTGTGTTGTAAATGTCGCCGAGGTATGTAATCCAGCAATTTGCTAAAGTCTTGCCCAACGACATAGACGCCCGGCGGGCTTTCGTGCAATCCGGCAGCCTGCAGAAGGTGCAGGAGGCTCCGTCATGCATTAGTCCTCTGCAGTCCTTCCGTCTCGATTTTTAGTCCTGACGTTTGCACATGGTGCCGGTCCCGTGAGGTTGGCGCAGAAACAGGGTCCAAGCTGCAGGCCGAGCCTCGTGCATTTCGCATTTGAAGAATGGAAGTTTGTGGGGCTGAAGGTGAGGCTCTCGCATGTCTAGCTGGACTTGCACTGTGCCTGATCAATAACGAAGGTGTAGTGATGCAGCTTTGATTTCATCCGAGCACCTGTTTCGGAGGATTTCATCGACTCCATCAACATGCTCTATCCTCCAGAGATTGTACAGTATTACTCTCCGAACTACGTCGCGTCCTCGTGGGCGCATGAGGTGCCTCAGTTACGAGTTTGCATCTGGCTGGGCCTCAGGCGGACAAGCTGCTGTCTAAGATGGAGGAGTTCAATCCGAGTGGTTAAGGCTTGTCATGGCAAGTGGAAATGAGATGAAGTGAGGGCCCATCTTCAGTGAG
The DNA here is from genome assembly GCA_905221635.1 of Symbiodinium sp. CCMP2456. NCBI lineage: Eukaryota > Dinophyceae > Suessiales > Symbiodiniaceae > Symbiodinium > Symbiodinium sp. CCMP2456. The sequence continues at coordinate 67,306 of CAJNDV010005714.1, read as the reverse complement.
ACAGGTTCAGGTATTGGATCACAGATGGTTAGGCTCGTTGCCTCCACGCATCCTGATCGGTAACTTAACTTCTGCTGGTTCCAACCTTCAAAGACCCCGTTGGCTTCCTGTAGGTTTTATTGATCATGTTGACCACGCTCCTGGGCCTGCCGTGCTCAGGGGACAGCTTTCGCTTCGTCCTGGCCGTTTGCCCGTCCGAAGCACCTGACAGCTCCGGAAAGAAAGCCGAGTAAGAAAAAAAGAATGTGTGCACATTGCTCAAGGCCTGTCCATTTCTTTGCGGGGCCAGAAGCAGAGCATAATTACCCATACAGGGTACAATTCGTGAGTGCAATACGGTGATGCATGGTGATGCATGTGTCTGAATTCAAGCCGTCTTGTGATATGTGTGGAGCCACTGACTGCTCCAGAGAGCACAATGCTCCTTGTTCATTTTAAAACTGATTCTGAGCTTCATGCTCCTCGCCAAGGCTTTAGGGGTGCTCTCTGCACAGTTTGGGCAGAATCGTCACAGATGCGCGAATCCTCGGCGCTGGCATGAAGTTGCAAGGATAAGTCTGCGGCAGCTGCAGCTGCCCCGGGACTCAAAGATTCCTTGGTTCCAAGAGCCCGTTAATCACTGGGCTCCTAAACTCATAGGACTAGGAGGTGCTGCACCGAGGTCACCTCGGAGTGCAGAAGGTAGAAGATGATCCTAAGCATAGCTTGGATCCAGCGATGAGGCGTTGCCCTCCGTGAACATGTGAGGCGACGCGCCAATCAAGCGCTGCTAGAAGCACGCTGCCAGGAGTCTCACTGCTTGGCATGGCGAAAAAGCAATGCTTTCGCAGTGGTGGCTTGGCCGGATGCCCCCAAGCCGCTCGAAGGCCTGGAGCACCGAATTTTTGCGAGAGGGCTGCACCCCCCCGGCGACAGTTGGGGAGTTCGAACCCGCTTAGGCCGGACATGCTGTTCATCAACGCAATTGTTTCGGCCTCAGTGGCGAACAGAAAAGGGGAGAAGAGAGTGGAAAGTAAAGTCTTTCAGGGTCGGAGAGCTCACAGCGCATGCAGCGAGGAATCCTCATCCGAACTTTCTGAGACACTATGTCACGGCCTGTCGCAGGCCCCGGCTGGCAAGCTCGGTGCCTGGAACGAGGAATTCTCTTTCGCAAAGGCAGCTGAGCGGCATCACCACGAGTGCCGGCTGGCTTAATGGCTTTCGGCTGTGAATTCCTTTCCCCTGCAGGTGCAGCCGTGCGATTATGTCGCTGAGGTCAACGGCGTACCAGGGCTCAAGGCCACAGACAAACAACACATTCAAGAGACCCTATAGGGCTTGACAGAGTTTGGTTGCTGCTGTTAGCAGGCGCATATGTAACTCAATGCAGTCCTTGGTCAGCCCCGACGTGGCTCGAGTTGGCGTGTAAGCTCCAATCAGAGACCGAACCGACGTTTCAAGAGCCATGCGGTCAGTCTGCATCGTGCTCGGGCTTGTGGCACTTGGCAACTCGTTACAGGAAACACCTGAGGACAACGATGGCCAGTGCCTCTTGTCAAAGAAGCGAGTTGCTCGCGTGCCGAATGTCGATATGTTAGCCAGCAGCGCGCACCCGAAAGCCAGGGCCCAGCACACATCGGTACTCCAGAAAGGTGCAAAAAAGTCAGACCCATTGGACAGCATCGATTGGGACCAGCAGCTCCATGAGTACAGGATGGTCGCCGACGACGTTGCACCTGTGGACAAGAAGCATCGATGTCCCCTTCGCAGGATGGATGCTCAGAAGGTTCGCGATGAGGAGCTGGATAAGCTTGACAAGCCCGCGATTTTGACAAATGTTTTCGACCCCAATGAGCATTGGACCTCAGACTTCTCGAAGGTGGGGCTACCCAAAGTAGGTCGGCAGGCCAAACAGATTAGTGAACTTGTCCGCAGGCCGAGCTGCTGGACCGCTTCGGGGACTTTGAGTTGTATGATTCGGCCTTCGACCATTTGGGCGCCGGTGCCTTCCTCCGGGACCATATCGATGATGTCGAAACCGTTGAGGATGCCACCAAAGCCAACCAGCCCGGCAACCTGATCTTCTTCGAGGACGAGGTGCCCTGCTGTCATTGCTTGCTGGAGGGTTCTGTGGCTGCCTTGGGTGTTAGCAGGTGGCGGACATGATGGTCACCAAAATCCTCGAGTCTGTGACGAAGAATCTCCCTGAAGACTCGCGCTATGTGGTTTTGCCGAAGGAGCCCGCCGGGCCTGCACATTGCAGTTTGGGTCCCCTGCAGCTGCTTACGCAAGGACACCGAGGGCACCTGGGAGAACCGCGGTGTTTCCTTCGGGCACCGAGGCCCGGGCCTAAGCCAGAAAGCTCCAAGTGCACTGCAGAATACTGAGCATGGCCGCATGGCCTCGCCGACTGGGCTTGTCGCTAAGGTCAGTGGAACCAGATGCACATCCACAACCGCTTTATCTTCACACAGATTCTAGGAAGCAAAGGTTGGGTCATGTCACCGGCCCAGGCGTTCCCGGAGGATGCCGAAGATCGCCATTCAGTCATTCCCATAACTCACCCGGCAATGTGCAGTCCCTTCTTCAAACGCGACCAGAAGCATAGCTATGCACCGCACAAGCTGGGAGTGGAAGACTACATCCAGAACCAAACAGAGGCAGGTGTCGAGTGCGTGCTTCACGCAGGAGAGGCTCTGTATGTTCCCGGCCACAGCTATGACCTAAGCTGGTGGCATGGCACCTGTGATTTGGGTGACTGGAATGCTGGGGTCACTTCCATATTCCACACTCGCGGCAAGCAGTGAGCTTCCTGGCACGCCCATGCGAAGTGAGCTCGTCGTTCCTGCGGCCGGGTCATGTTAAGAGGTCTGTGAATACTAGAATACCTCCGGTCTCTTTGTTTTTATCTTGAAGCAGAGTTGCAAGGCAAAATGCCATGCATCCCTGGCGACATCCTGAAGGGATCTGTGCAACGTAAAAGTCTGGCATTTCCTCAGATCTTCCCTGAAGCAGCCCTCAGTTTTCAGCGGGAACATACGACGCTTTTATTTCGTGATTCTGGGGGCAGCGTAGGTTCAGGCTTCGGGCTCTACTTCGGGACTCCTGCTGCTTCCACTTGAGCTGCAGGACATGTCCCAAGAGCTCCAGAAGCGTGCGGCGGTGCGTCTCCGAATTCTGCGCTTCCCGCCGGTCTTTGAGGCCTGACGTAGTCTGAGTCAGACCGCTGTGCCTCGTTTCTCATCTTCTCGTGACATGCCGTCGCCATCTGGACCCTCGTCGCCTTCTGAGCCTTTCGCAGGTCAACCTGCCAGCGGGACAGGAGGCCACAACATCTTCAAACGCTGAGAGTCGCTTGAAGCGCCAGATCTGTGCGGCCCCTCTCAGCCAGATTCCTTTTCCGAGTTGACGCCCATCTGTAAAATGAGCTTGTTGCAGGCCCCGGGACGAGTGGTCGGCCTGAAGCTGACCTGGCCTGTTTAGGTTCTCAAAAAGTCTGGGTGGCCCATGGCATGCACCATGTGTCCTGGAGGGTTTGTCAGGTGTGTTTTTTGCCAGGTATGACCCTCCGATGAATGACAGGGACACGGGCTTGACGATCAAAGATATAGTGCCTCCTGAGCCCAAATCTGCCGGCCTTAGGGCGACGAGGGTAGCAGCCGGGGAAACGCTTGCTCGGAAAGGTACCAGACAGCCGCATGGATCACCACAACAGGAGCTGTGTTGAGTTTGGACCTTACGACCCATGACTCGCTGTCCGACTCAACCGACAGTGGTGGAATGCCGTGCAGGGGGAGCCGCTTCCACTTGGTGGTGATGACTGGCTTTCGAATCGAGGGTGCCTGTGCTGCAGTTATCGCAGCCGCTGCTTTCGGTAAAATGGTTAGAGGGTGCCGCTTGAAGCCAAGCGGCCCCATCAAGTCACGACTAGGTGGGTTTGAGTTTGATGCGGTGGCGCGAGTTGCGAGTTTTCTTGATCTGTTTAAGTTTTGCTCGTATCTGCAAGCCTCTCCTATCCGACTCCAACGGCTCACCTCCGACACTCCCGGTCCTTTTCAGGAGTAAATGGAGTTCACGGGGCCGGACAGAAGCTTCAGCGAGCTCTCCTTGAGGCCAGGCCCTGTCTGCTTCAGCACAGTGTAGCATCCCGCGTTACGCGTAGCAAAGGAGCAGCGAGCGCCTGTGAAGTTTCGCATGGAAGCTTTCTTTGGCTCGCAGCGCTGCGCTCGCCAAACGTCCGTTGATGCACGGCACCACTTCATATGCGAAGCGCGGCACCATGCCACAACATGGAAGACTAGTGCTACTGCAGACCTGACGTACGGACAGCCCAGCCCTGGCTTCCTGAACATGCCGTGCTGCCAGCCGGGGCTCTAAGAGATGTTTGCACAGGATTATGACATCGATGCCGTTCGACCGCAAATTGGCCAGGGCAGAATCCTTTTCGCTGGGGCCTTCACCGTTTGTCAATCAGTTCCTCAGTGACAATGCACACGATCCACCGGTTGTGAAGCCTCTCTTTGCGAGTTGCTTGAAACATACTCGGTTCACTCGATTTTCTGCGTGTAGCAGCCGGAAAGAAGCAGGTTCCTAAACGAGTTGAGGGTCTTGCTCGTGAGTGACTCAGGACGAGCTTTCTGGTGATGACCGTGGGCGCTCACCTCGAGGTGCTGGCGGCTACGCCACCCGCGCTGCGGACAATGCCGAGCGCCGCATCGCGGATGCGCCCTTGCCATGGATTGGGAAGGGAGGGCCGCAAGGGACCCGGACCTGGTTTGATCGATGTTGCGAGCGGGAGCCAGGGTCGAGAGCCAATGCACTTCGGGGGTCGTCGCCGCGGCCAAAAGATGGCCCCGTGGATGGGCCAGGCGGGACATAGTCGGAGGTGGCTGAGCTGGCTCAAGCGCTTTCAGAAGCTTTGTTGGTCAGAGGCCTTTGGAGCAGCGCCAGCAGAAGAGAAGCCGGAGCTGTCCGGCTTGGACCGGCTTGTGCTGTGAAATACTTCGACACTGTGTCGTGATGCACCATGCAACCTGCGCTGCAGATTCTCTGCCGCCTGGCCTTCGTGCCGTCGTGGTCACACCTGGCTGCAGGACACCCGCCGGCCCAAGGAGAAGGTGTCAGAGCTGAGAGACACTTGCTTGCGATGGCTTTGGCAGTTCTCTCGTTGGAAGGTCTTCAAGCCGGGTTTCTCGTGCTTAGGACTACTCTTCACGGCTGTGGAATGCTGGTGGTGCCCTGGCGGCCGGCGCCGAGCCGCCCCCCACTGCGTCAGTGAAGCGGAATGCCGTGGAGGCATGATTTGATGCAACGGGGAGTGTAGCTAGTTCAGTCGCTGCGTCTTGTGCGGAGCACGGGTGTGGCCGGCTTCCCAGCTGAGTCGGAGCAGAGCCTGGGTTCAAAAAAAAGGTCCAGGCCTTGTGGAGCTGTGCAGGACCGGGAGCTTGCGCTCCTGACGGGCAGACAACGCACCCCCGGGCCAGCAGTCTCAGACTTGCTGTCATCGTGTGGTGACAATCCTTCTTGGACCTTGGCTTGAGAACTGAGCACAGACCTTTAAGGACCGGCGTGCGAGAACATCAGGAGGACAAAGAGCCTCGAAGCCTCAAGGAGACGGAAAAGAGTTCCACAGGGAAGGATAAGTCAGAAAAGACCAAGCACAAGCATGGCAAAGAGAAAAAGAAAGAGAAGCACAAGGCGAAAAAACACAAGAAGGACAAAAAGGTGGGCGCTTCAAAGTCAGCTCTCCGACAGCATTCTCCATGTTCTGTGATCAGCTGGTCGCTTGGCTCGTGTAATCCCGGGAGGGCAAGAAACGAAAGAAGTCAAAAGACAGCTCCTCATAGCAGCGAGGTGAAGGCAGGACTCCAATGTTTTCCGAAGTGGGCATTGGCAGCTAGACCAGCTGGAAACCATACGAACAATCTTGTTGGCTGCTGGAGTGGAATGTTGCGAAGGTGTCTGCAGCACGTCTGGCATCACTTGCAGCAGTGTCTTGCCAACGTTGCAACTGCAACCCACTGGACGGCACAAGTGAGGACGTAGCTGGGGGCCTTGTCCAGTAAGCCAGTAAGCGCTTCAGGGCAATAATTTCTGGAAGCTGGACGGTGTCTGCTAATTGCTGTCCCTCTTGCCGTGCTGCATGTACATAGGACCGTGGAGACCAGAGTCAAAAAAAGCTCTGTGCAGAGTCGGAGTTACTGTAGCACTAGTAGGAAGAAATCGTGCTGGTATGGAGTCTAGTTTTGGTCTGGAGCTTGAGGTTGCGAGCAGGACTCCCATCTGCCTGGGCAAGATATGACAACTGTCAGCTCGAGTTGGCAGGCGCGATCTGGGCCTATTCATCTGACGATCCGCCGGGTCGGACCCTTGGAGTTGCAGTTGCCCGCACACAACGAAAAAATTCGCTTGGCCTGGGAACGGCCGGTCTCGCACCGCGTGTCTGCAAAGCACAGCAAGTCATGCGAGTAGTTGTGGTTGATGCGCCAAAGCCCTCACACAGCCATAAAGCTTTATCCTTGTCTCATGCTACGACCAGCCGGGTGTGTGCGGTTGCTCATGCAGTTGCTCTAACGTGCTTGGAGGTCAATGTTTACAGTACATGTTTCGACACTGACACGTGGTGGTTGTAATGGTTGGCGTCGCTGTGGTCGTTTTCGTGATGGTTTAAAGGAGGTTGCAAGTAGCATAGTGAAACTTTGATTCACTTCAGAACCAACGGACACTGCAATCAATAGCCGGATTGATGCAAGTATGGGGAAAACCGCCCAGAGGGTCGGATATTTCGGATACAGCAGCAAAGACAGAGAAACGGTAGCAAACATGAAAAAGCATTCCCGTGGGGCTGGCGTGAGCTCAATACAGTTATTTGGGTGTCACGCTGTGTGTTTTTGGGATGGCGGTTCTGTTCAGGTTTTAAGCGGAAGAAGACAGGGGCTTCTTTGTAGAATCTGGCTTCGGTTGGAGCCCAAAACCGCATCGATGCTACAAGTACAACACAGAAGCTGCCTG
>CAJNDV010005714.1:49131-60305 GCA_905221635.1 Symbiodinium sp. CCMP2456 | reverse complement strand
CCCCCCCCCCCCCCCCCGCCAAATAGCGATAGCGGGCGTGCCAGAAGCTCGGCCTGCTCAGGTTGACAAGCCTCCCGCGGCCGGTCTTCCACGGAAGGCTGGATGTGGTTTCTTTGACCTGTTTCTCCATCGGAAGCTCTGCACTTGCGTTCGACTGCGCTCGGCTTCGTGCCGAGAGTGGCGAGTGGCTTCGGACATGAGCCTGTGACATTTGTTGATGGTTTCGATGCTTCCAGACGGGCTTCGGGGCTGATTGGACCAGCTTCGGATTCCTTGGGTGAAACATCTCGCGACCTTGCTGCTGCAAGGCGATGAACCGATTCCGCAATGCGTGCTTGTGCTCAGCATTGATACAGCAGCCTCGGGACACTTCGATTTGCCGCTTCCTCCAGGAGTATTCAGATTGTCTGATGTTAGGATGCGAGCCATGTCCGGGGCGCGCCTGGCTGGGATCCCGGCATGGGTAGTTTGTGGTGCCTCGTGTCACGGAGGCATCTGCGTTTCCCTAGTGGCCCTCTAGTGCCCATCCTAGAAGTACTCACAGGGCGATGAGCTGGACACCGGAGCAGCCACCCATTCGCTTGCGGAGACTCTCCCGGCAGAGGCCTGGGTGTAAGGGGGTTGTTGAAGGCTCGGGACATGCCGGGCTTGCTCCAGGGGACACGTCAACGATCGTCAATGTGATGTTGAACTGGAGCAGATTCAATGCAAGAGTATGTTGCTGCTTGGTCTGTAAAGTGTCTACACTAGACCAGCCACCGATCCTCAGATTTCCGAGGAACTGGATACCTAAACGGTGCAAGTGCCAACTGCAGTGTCCTACAGTGCAGCCTGTGATGCTTGGATCCTTGAACTTTGGCATCCTTTGGGTCGGCTGGTGAGTGATCTGAAAGCAAAGTGTATGCTCACTTTACACGAAGATCTCACATCTTTCCTGAGAAGTGAACCTTTGCCGCAGGGCTGGGGCCATGTGCCCATGGCTCGGCTGCTACAGCGTGCCCAGACCAACTGCTCTGACACGTTGAGTCCAAACTTTGCAGGCTGAGAAAAGGAGACGCTCGCCAACAGGAGCCGCCTCCGAGCTTAGAAGGCTTAGATGGATGTCGTCTTGAAATATGTCTGCCCCCTGAAGTGTAGACAACTCGTTCTTGGCATCGGGTTCCGCAGGAGGCAGCGGCTATCGACAGGCCGCTTGTGTGAATTGTGATATTGCTCGAACGCCTGAGTTCGAGCCAATCAGCGACTCTTTGCTGAGTTCGGTGGATTTCGCGGCGACGATGCCACCGGGAGCTATGAGATCGGCAGTCAGGCGCTCGCGGACATGGGGCGCACAGATTGCACTCACCTGGCGCTTGGGTTTCGACCTTCCTCGGCCTCATGCAAAGAGTTTTTTGATGATGTAGAAGCAGATTGCCAGCGTGCACTTCTCGTTTGATGGGTCGAACACTGAACGGGTCTGTGTGTCGGACACCGTGTGGGTGTTGGTGGTGCGGGGCTTGTTGTATGGCAGTCTGTCGGGCAAAGACTGCTGTTCCTCAAAATGCTCAGAAAACTTCTAGATTCTGGAGGTGCTATTTTCCTCAATTGTGCTTCTTCTGCAGAACTTCATGGTTCCGTCTGGTTGCGTCCGATCTTGCATTGACGTGAGAAGCCTTGAGCCCGAAGAAGGCCTGCGGTGGTCAGCATGCAACCTCCCTGAAGCAGCACTTTGACAACAGAAGTCTCATGGTGATTGTAGCTGGCAGTGTGGTCAAGCGTCCTGCCGCTTGACATTGTTGGGCCTGTGATGCAGGTTCAACAACGTGGAGCCCTCGGGCTTGTGGCACAAATCTGATCTCGTTGTGACATCCTCACAGATACGATCAAGTAGAGCACGACGCCAACTGAAAGATAAATTATGATGAACTGTTGTTGCTTCGTGCACCCACGCCGCCGTAGTGCCAAGGAGGTGTCTGTGGCAAATGCGGAGCGAGATGTGGTGTTATCCTAAGTTGGGGGTGAGTTGCTGGGCCGTTGGACCAAGTCAGAGCTGAAATGCAATTGGAAAAAACAGTGCCCTTCAGTTTTTTAGGCTGCTTCAGGTTTTGCCGGTAGCACGGTTGTGTAAGCAGATGTGAAGCAATTCGCGAAGGACTGGAGGGAACAATGCTGTGTTCATACAGCCTCGAAGTGCATGGTCCACTAGGCTTCAACGCAGGGAGTCGCCATGGAACACTAAGTCTCAATTCTCATGAGGTAAGCCCAATGATGTCGGAGATCATGCGCCAGTGCCCAAAACGGAGCTGCTGTTGGCGAGAGCATGAAGCGAGTCCAGGGTTGCTTGAGGGCGCGAAAGGCTTTGCTTTTCTGTGCATTCACTCTCGATTTAGCCGGAATCTGTACACTCGTAGTTTGCAGTTCATGTCGATGCTTCACCTGCGTGCAGAAGACTTTGGCATTTGCTGAGACAACTTGGACTACGATGATCCCTTCGCGCGAACCGGCATGCTGGGCTCCCGGATGCATATCACGGCTTCGGTTTTAAAGCCAAGTCTTCAACCGTCAATGGAGGGCTGCAAATGTGTTCGTTGCATTTGTATCGTATACATGCGGAAGCAGTAAGTTCCGGGTCTGGGCTGCAGGGCCCGGGGTCGGTTGAACTCAAGGGTGAGACAGCAGTAAGCAGCAGTTCAGAACAGCAGCCATGCCTTTAAGCCGAAGTTCTATCACTTGCAACTGCCCGCGGATTTCTCGACGGTCTCGAACTTGTAAATTCGAGGATATGCCCATCTGTTCAAGTGACTCTAGAAGACACTGCTGAGACGGATGATGTAAAAAGTTTTGGCAGCTCCTCGCCAGTCCAGGTCGCAGCTGCTTTAGCAACAGGATGAATGAGGAAGAGGTTGGGGGGGAGGCTGAGGAGGAGGAGGAGCAGGAGGCGGCAGGAGGCGGCAGGTGGCAGGGTGGTGGTCGTGCTTCAGTGATGGCGGCGGATTTCAGACTGCGAGCCTGCTTTCGGGGATTTATCACGTGGTTCTTGCTCAGGTCCATGATCTCCATGACCTCCGACGTCTCCATGCCAACTACGCCGCAGGCGCTTCATCCTTGTCCAGCAGAGTTCTCTGGCTTAGTCTGAGCTTGTCCAGTTGCAGGTACCGCACATCAACCCACTTTCTCCAGGGCATGCCACATCCGTGGCCAGCCTCACGCTGACAGAGGTGAATCTTGAGGGGATGTTTGTGGTGCTACCCCCCTCCGTACTGCTTGTACGAATGACAAAGCCAAAGATTCTCGCGGATTCCCCTGGCAGGGTGAAGGACAGCCAGGTGAAGCTGCAGCAGAGGCTGGACGTTTCATGTTGAGACAGTGAGAGCGAAGAGCGCCCAGTGCTCCCGAGCAGCTGGGAGTTACGAGTTCTACTCCGCTCGGCTTTGCAGTCGCAGGTGACGAACAACCTCGCGGATGCTGCTGCTGAGGCTGCTGGGAAACGTACGGTACAACGCACACCCTACAGTCGCCTTACATTGACAAACTTGCGCCGAGGTGGCCCAGCAAGAAACGCAAAGACTCCAAGCCGGTGCAGAGCAGGCACTCTCGCCCGTCGCATAGAGGCATCTTAGGCTGCTGAACTGCAGGCTCATGTTGACAGCGATGAAGCTGAACGTGAAGTAGACGCTGCCAAGGCCGAACGAACCCTATCTTGGACCTACTATGGCTCTGCGACCGCACAATCTCCTGGAGTTTGGTTTTTGAAAGGTGCTGGCAGTGGAGATGAACAAGCGACAAGCGGCCCTGGAGAAGGCCCCAGCAAGGCTTCGGAGTTGAGATGTGCAGAGCTGCAGAGCCTCCCAGCTTTGCAGGCGCTGCAAGAAGAAATGATGAAACGGCAAGTGCAAATGGAGAAGGCCCACTTCTTCCTCGATGTTCGTGGGCTGAGGATCGGACAATGATTGAGACGTATTGAGACCCAGGAGCTCGCAGAAAAGGCAGCACAGCGGCGAGCCCAAATAGAGAAGGACGGTGGCACAACTCCCGAGTCTTGACCCGTGCCTCCTGGCCTTGGCTTCGTCGCAGGCATTGGCGGAAGAGGCGCAGCGGAAGCAGGCGGCGCTGGAGCAGGCCCACAACGAGCCAAGTGGCTGGGTGGTGAGACTTGCTTTGTGGGGTTTTCGTTTCAATCGCAGGCTTGGGCCGAGGAGGAAAGACGCCTGCGGAGTCTTCAGGCCCAGAGAGCCGAAGAGGCGCGCCGATTGCGCTGCTCTGCAGCGGTGCCAACGCTACTTCCTGGGCCTTCGCCAGGCCGCAGCAGCTTCGGCCAAAGCCCAGGAGCAGGATCGTCGGATGTCACCCTAGGCAGCTCCGATGCGCTGTGTTTGCTGCACTGCGTCCGCGAGGAGGCGAAGCAGGCCTTGCATGAGGTCGGGCATAGCTTCGCTCACGGTGCTTACACATGCGATGCGGCACACCTGCCCCAGCCAAATGTCTGCGGGCTCGTTGTGAAGGCTTTGGTTCGCAGCGCACTGGTTGAGTCGCAAGCAGACACGAAGGCTGGGATAGTTAGCGGCATGCGGCACTGCTGCGACGGCAAAAGCTGTAGTGGGATTCGCATGGGCAAGGAAAAAGCCGACGCAAAGCAAGCTTTCAACGAGGCCTGCACCTTCAGCTCGCCGTCGGAAGCCTCAAGTTCGGCTAGATGGAGTGTTTGGACAGACATGGGCAGGCATTGGCATTGGCCATGATGGCCAAGGCTCCGATTGAGGCCGGGGACAAGGACACAGCTTCTCGGAATGGTCAGCCTATGAGCCAACTTTTGCCAGGTGCAAGCCAACGAGGGGGAAGAGGTCGAAGTCGACGTGCCCGAGGGATTGAAGGCGACCAACGCTTGCTAAACGGCGCTGTCCGGCAGGCTGCTAGCTCGCAGGGCTTGGCTGAGTCCGTCGCTTCAGCCGCAGTGGCGTTGGTTAGTCGGCCTAACTGGGTTGACCCCAGCGCCCTCGTCGAAAGTCGCCCGTGCTAACGCTTAGGCTTACTCCCAGCCCTCGGTCACAACTTGCGCAGTTTAGACGAGAGGCTGGGGACGTGTTCCACATTCTCTGGGAGGGTGAGGAATACGAGCTTGCTGGCACCTCAGCTTTCATACCTTTCACTCGCGGCCGCGCATTCAGTACATAAAAGCTCAGGTGTTGTCCGTGCGTTTAGGGTTTAAAAGAAAAAGGTTTGTGCCAGTCTGGGCCAGCTTAGGCCGTCCCAGATGGTGCCCGCCCTGGAGACCCCATGCGTGTCCGCCTCACCCACGAAGCTCACCAGGCGAAAGCTGAGACTATGCTTGGCCGATAAGCTCTTGAAGTCGAGACTGGCAGGAGAAGTTGAAAGTCGTCGTGCCGGAAGATTTCCAGCCAGGGGACTCTCTGAGGGTGGAGTGACTTGGTGAAAAAGTAGCTTTCTCCTGAGCTTTCTTTCCTGTGCCCCCCGCAATGATGAGGAAGGGCGGGAAGAAGTACGATGTCGTGGTGCCCGATGACATGAAACCAGGCGAAATGCTTGAAATCGCTGTGGAGGACCGCTGTGTGGCCTCCGATCATTGCGGGTTGAGTCGAAGAGTGGAGACTTGGAAGTGTGGTGGACCCGAAGCAGAGCTACAGAAAGGTTTCGCTCAGCAGCCGCGGTTGGCATGGGCATGCCGAGTTTCAAGTCAACACTTCCAGGAACAGGCCAGTCAGCCGAATCTCTCGGGCTTTGGCAGCGGCCTCGATTAGAATCTGCCCTCCTGAGCATAAGCAGATGGCTGACAGGTTTGTGTTGTTTTGCGTTATGGCCGTGTGCATAGCAGGCGTAGCGGCGTAGCATCTTTTGTCAAGTCCTGCCGTTGGGACCAACGTCTCAAATTCCGGACATTGGCACATCAGACCACCGGATGTTTGGACAAATCCTTCACATCTTGACATGCAAGCTTGTGGCAGCATTGTTGCATGCCCCTGCGCAAGCCGTGTCGTGACACAGGCAACTCGCAACCTTCTGTCATGCCGCCCACGACGACACAGCCGAGGAAAGAGGCGCGGCCGTGCGTTTGCAAAGACTTCAGGCCGCGACGATACATGACAGGGATAATGAATTCATAGGTTGATGAATGAATGCATAAAAAACATGTATAGTCTAGTGTAGATTGAAGATACACAAAACATATGCGCATATTCAAATTAATCTCAAATAAGCAAACAAAACAGAAACACGAATGAATACAAGTATGAGTTTACAAAGTAAAATGAATGATACATGTAAACTTATGGTAGTATACAACTAAGTAGATGCATAGTTTTTGGGAATGTACACACACACACACATATATATATATATATAGATACATACATGTGGAGAAGAAAAGAGCAGAGAAGAGACAAACGAAAAGGGAAGAGAAAGAGAGCGAGACGGAGAGAGAGAGAGAGAGAGATATAGAGGGATCGACCCCTACCCCCTGCAGAAAGAAAGAAAGAAAGAGAGAGATAGAGAGAGGGACAGAGAGAGAGAGGGGTAACATATTGGCACCCGCAACTGTCGGGGGCGCACATGCGCACGGGCGAGGGGGTAACCCCTAGCCCCTAAACCTGGCGAAAGAAAGACGGGGAACATATGGGGCCAATAGGCCGGGGGACCTCGACAGTCCCCTATGCCCTGTGGAAGAAGAGAACCCGTCGGAAGGAAGGAAGGAAGGAAGGAAGAGGGAGAGCGAGGGAGAAGAACTTGGTGTGTTAGGCTCGAAGTTGCTTGTAGTAGCTGAATGGTGTTTTGTTGTGGTCGTACTTCGCAGCACTGGCAAGAAACCACAAGTGGCAGTAGGGGCCAAAGGTTCAGGGTTGGGGTGGGAAGGTGCAGGCAGCTCTGCGCGAGGCTTCTGTTCGGGATAGGGTGGGGAAGCAGGTCAGGGGGTGCCGGAGTGGAGCTCCTTCAGCAAGCTGGAGACGGGCCCATAGGCATCACTTAGTGGTGCAGTAGAGTTGAAAACCGGGCCCAACCCAATATGCCAAGAAGGCATGGCCTCGCCTCCTGCGTAGCTGACCGCGGAGCAACAGTGGATGACCTGACTGCACCTTGCAGGTTTTACAAGGTTTGGGGGGACGGGTTCACAAGGTTAGTCAGGCGAACACATTGCTCACCCGCGGAAGGGGCTACTCCGACGCTTGGACCGCGCACCGTGAGGGGGTCGTACGAGACTCTACACCCCTAGCAAGGAAGCAAGCAAGCAAGAACGCGCAAGGGGCAGTAGCTGGACCGCTCACGCCCTGTAGAGAGAGCGAGAGAGGGAGATTCAACTGTTGCGGAACGGCCGCCCTCACCTACCAAAGCTTTCACACATGGACAACGACAACCAGGGCGCGCTCGGGCGCGGGAGGGGGCTGCTGCTTCCTCTCTGGCTTTGTGGAAGAAGATGGGAGACTGAGACGCTTAAACCTGCGGAAAGAAAGACTTGCAAGGTCCGACTCGACATCCCGAGTTCGCAGAATTCTCTGGGGGCCGCGAGCTGAGCAGAGTCGGCAGCAGAGAAATGCAACGGAGCAGGCTCTAGTGCTAGGAGTGTAGGAACCGTATGTGTACATGAGCATGAATGCGCAGCGAAGTAGACAACCCATGGATCAATGCATGAATGAAAAGAGAAAAATACCCAGGTACAGACAAACGTCAATTTTAATTTGTACTGATATGTTGTACAAATGCTTCTGTAACACTGCCCCGCGCACTTCTTATGCCATACAATGTCAATGTCCACCTGCATGACGAGGCAGCTTCGCCGATGGGCGGCCCTTACCTGTCCAACAAGACTTCGGAGCTCTTGATCAGATTGGATTTCCTTTGGAGCAGCTTGCAAAGGTTCACGGCGTTCACAGTTCTTGCGACTAGTTAGCTCCGGGTCTTGTTTTCATTCTCTATAGAGCTTAATCCGAAATCTTTCCAGCTCACGGGCGCCAGGTGCCTCCGCGCTTGGGCTTGGGCCGGCCGTGTCGCGGCAGAACTTGGCGGATGCCTTGCGAGAAAAACAAATCCTCTCCTGCAGCGCGAGTCTGAGGCTGGTGCGTCGAGTTCACAGCTCGGTCTAGGCACTCTCCCGCTTCTTTGGCGACAGTGCAGTCGTTGATAGTGGAAACGGATGCAGTGCAAGCGACTGTAGTGGAAGGTGCATCTTGAAGGGGGCTGGCGATAACTGCTTCTGATGCAAGCTTCACTGGGACTTGTCTCGACACCGACGTTTAGTTTAAGAGGTAGGCTCCGAGGGCTTCGAAGAGCTGGACTTCTTGTCACAGAGTCCAAATGAATTAGCTTCTACGGCTAGGTCCTTCAAGGACATTGGGCCCGAACAACGGCTCTCAGAGGCGCGATCGAATGCAACAGGGATTAAAATTATCGGGGTCTTTGCTTCAAGTCTTGAACCTCCAAGGCCGCCCGACATGACGATGAGCTCACTGCATTTCCGACCCGGCCTTGCTCCCCCGGGCTCACGCTGGACTCTTATCCTGGTTGTTGCGTGAAAATGCTGCTGTTCCTCAGAACAGAAGCATGCCCAGGTACGACGGGCCCAGGTGGCTATCCGGCTCTGAGTTCCTCAGCGTCCTCGCCATTGCTCGCCAATGCTGGTGTTCTTTGCTCAGTGGCCCACGCGGTGTGCTCGCTGCTAGCCGCTGCTTGCATACTGACTGACAAGGCTGCCACGCTGCCGGGCCGGCGTGGTCCGCAGTCCATGGCCGGAGCCTGGGGCAGAGCGACGATTCTGCAGTGTCATTTGTGCGCAGCCTGGGCAGCCCCGGAGATGCCGTCGCCGTAGACTTCGTAGACATCTGAGATGCGTCGAAGAGCCATTCCCGAGTGTCAGGCCATGGGCGGAATGCGGGCGCAAGGGCCAGGCCTGGGTTTGAGGGCGCACGACCGCCAGACCTCCGCTCCTCGCACTTTCGGCAGGTCTCATGACTCCGGACGGCTGTTTGCTTTGGGAGGTGGGGAAGAAGGGCTTGGTCGATTCCCATCACTTCGTAGCCACTCTGTGCCCCCAACCGGCAGGTGAAGCTTCAGAAATCAGGTCCGGACGATCGCAAGCCACCCAGCGGTTGCTCAAGAGTTTGGTCCTGCATGTACAAGAATCAAAACTACGGAATCTGTCGTGCTTCAACTCTAGTGGCAGGTGCTTCTAGACGCCAGTTCTGTCGCCGCTTCTTTCCGAGTCTGCTGACGATTTAGTGAAGTCTTATGCAGATGCCTTGTTGAATCATGCCAGTGTAAACATATGCGCTCCATCTTACTTTGCAGTAATCTCAGACAAAGCTTGAGATTCAGCTTGCCATGCAGCATGCTGTGCCATGTAGCCAGCCGCACGCGTGGACATGTTCTCGTTCCTGCCACGGCCCTTCGACAGTGCCTGCACAGAGATCATCAAGGCATGCAGTGCAGAAGGGTTGGAGGATGACGACGATGAGGCTGACGAGGAGCAGGCCCGGTTGGTATCGCATGAATCGTGCTGCATCCGCACATGAAGCTAGAAGCTGCGCTCCGTGGCAGGCCGGACAGGACCATGTCTTCACCTTCTATGACGAATTGTCTCCGGAGGAGCAGCGGGAGCTGGACGACCAGTTTGACCGAATCAATGCTCAGGACAGACTTACTGTGGGGACAGCCCTGGAGTTCTAGAGCCCAAGCATTTGAGATTATCGGGCATATTACAGCTGCAGGTAGGGGGAAGCCTCTCTCTCTGCCTCTCCCTCCCTCTGACTCCCTCTGACTCCCTCCACCTCCCGGCCCCTGCACCATACACATCTCGCTATCGGCAAAATCTAGGCAATTCGATAGGCGTCTATGCATAGGCTCCACCCATAGATTGGCCCGAGCCTCTGCTGAGATGCAGCCATCGACTGATGAAGGGGTGGAGTGAGAAGTATGACCAACCCAATACGGGGGCCGGGTTTAAGAATTCTGGTCAACTGGCATGTGCGATCAACTGCTATCGCCAAATGAGGAGGCTGGCATCGCTGTAATCAGAGGGCCACTTTGATGAGCAAATGTAGATAGTCGCCTTTTTGGTTTGCAACATGTGCTCAACCGCTGTCGCCTAATGAGGGGGCAGCTTTAAGACTTGATGTGATCCACCACCATGGCCGGCTGGCTAGGGGGCAGCGGTTTTTAGCAAGAAAGGTGATCAACGTCTATCGCCTCAATGAGGGGGTCGGTGGAAGAAATATGATCAGCTGCCATCGCCTCATGAGCGGGTGTGGTCAATCTGCTGGGTGGGCGAGCTTGAGACATGTGACCAAGGAGCCAGTGCAACAAACATGACCATCATGTCATGATGGTGGGAGGGTTTAAGAGCTTTGACGAATCGCCGACGCTGTAATTAATGAAGGGGTGGATTTCAGGGCCATGATCAACTGGCATCGCCTGAAAAGAGCGGCCGGCTTACGAAATGTGATCAGCTGCCATGCGCGAATGAATGAGGAGGTGGGTTTAAGGACTGGTTTAAGGAGGTGGGTTTAAGCAATGTGATCAATTGCCGTCGCCTAATGCGGGGCCCTGTGTAAGAACACTGATCGTTTAATTTGAGGAATATGAGAAAGCGCCATCGTGGAGGCAGCGGGTGCGGGAAATGTGATCATAAGGAGGGCGTTGTAAAAATGTGGTCAACCGTCATTGCCGAACGAGGGGGCGGGCTTAAGAAATGTGATCGAGCGGCATCGCCTGATGAGGAAGCGCATCGCACAAATGTGACCAACCGCAATCGCTGAATGAAGGGGCGGGCTTACGGACTATGTGACTATGTCCAATTGGCATGACCGCCATGAGGGGGCCAGTTTCGGAGTTGTGATCACCTGCCATCGCCGAATAAGGGGATGGGTTGAAGAAGTTTGATCAACTGGCATCACCTAACGAGCGGCCGAGCTTAAGACTTTCCTCCGCTTTGATCGTATGAATTTCGTCTCTGCGCCCTTTCATCCATAGGCCTCATCACGGTGACGGGTGTGCATGTATGTTTCGACACCATTCTCAAGAATCCAATCGAGCTCTCTCATGATTTCGGGCTCAAGTGCCAAAAGCACTAAACGCTCTAGGGCTTTGTGCATGAACACCATGCGATACAAGGTTTTAGGATCTGTCAGGCTTTACATTTACCGGCGACCGACACCATCCTGAAGCCGAGGCCCCTCCCTCCCTCCCTCCCTCCC
>CAJNDV010005714.1:30770-49031 GCA_905221635.1 Symbiodinium sp. CCMP2456 | reverse complement strand
TCTTCCTTGCTTCCTTCCTGCCTTCCGCCCTCCGAGGAGTTTGAGAACGCTTGGGTGCACGGAGCAGATGAGACCAGCTTTGCAGAGCAGGGCATCCAAACCGTGCCGCCATGCCTGATGAACTGGGCAGCTCGGCGGCACATAGTCCGCTCTTTAGCTGCTGCAATGCAAGTGCGGGTGAGTCGAGTCGCGTCGAGTCCAGGATCTTAAGAGACCGCCAAAGCTGCAGCCTGGTGCCGCCTGGACTGCATCCTACCACTACCGCCACCCGCCACCCCCACCCCACCACGAGCAACACCGACGACGACGACGACGACGGCGACGGGAGAGGATCCGAATGTTTTTTCAAGCGGGGCATTGAAGTCCTCGGTTGGCCAGCTACTTTCAGTTGCTCAGCTGACTGGCGTGTAGCCAGCTGCTTCGACGGGCCGAGGCCAACATCACCAAGCTTACAGATGTCAGTGAGCGCAAATGGACTGCCTGGCAAACGCTAGGCCTCGAGATGTATTCTCGTGTCTCTCGGACAGATGGCCTCATTCTTGACGTTCTCACAACCGGACGTACCATAAAGCATGACAGACCAACTCGCTGCTATCCAGCGACTAAGGACCGGGTAGCCATCGTGATTATGTCCGGCGGGAAAGACTCTCGCATCGGCGGGCAGATTCCGAAGGGTGCTTTGGATGTGGGGCTCTTGTCTCACAAGTCAATCTTCCAGCTTTACATCGAGAGAATCAGAAGGCTGCAGCACCTGGTCCAGCGGAAATTCAAAAAAGCCGTTTACATTCCTGTGTACATAATGTGCAACCGTGATAACAAAGAGATCATCGAAGACTTCTTCCGTGAGAACGAGTTCTTTGGTATCAGAGAGCAGGATGTCTTGTTTTTCACGCAGGGCGACTATCCAATCTGCGACAAACGCGGGAAATACCTGCTCGAAGAGAAGCACAAGATTGCGGTTAATCCGAATGGCAACGGCGGCATTTTTAAAGCCTTGGTGGAGGAGGGCATGGTCTCCGACATGAAGAGCAGGGGTGTAACTAGCATTTATGCTCCTCGGACTGCAGAGCGTGTGTTTCCAACTTGTAGGCAGGTTGGCCAAGCCGGCCCATTGATTGATCCCACAGGTATGCAGCATCGACAACGTCCTGGCGAAGGTCGGAGATCCTGTTTTCATCGGCTTCTGCGATACCTGCAAGGTGCCGGCCCTCCTAAGAGTTGTAGATGTGACGGGGCATGGGAACCGGAGCTTGAGAGGCCGATGCAGGCCTCAAGACCATGGAGAAGGTGCTTCCAGAGGTGCCCTGACCCATGCCGACCAGTCCATGTGTCAATTAGGCCGAATGACCCTGTGCAGGAGCAGTATGGCATCTTCTGTTCTCAGCTCTACCGGGACATCTTCGAAGACGTGGATGGGGACGGCAAGCTCGACTCTGTCTCCAAGGTGAAGGCCTCTGTCTTGGAGTTCTTCGAGATCCCCGAGGCCCGTCACGAACCAGCGACTTCCTGGAAGCTCCTTAATATATTTCTCTACCCAATCAGGACTTAAAGAAGCGGCGCAAGCAGGCTGCTTGGAAAGGAATAGCTACGTCAGCTGCGTCAGCCAGCCTGTAAGGGTTTCAGAACATGAAGAACTTTGACGGCACAGCCTCTTCAAAGAGTGAATGTGGCCCATGGGAGACAGTGCAGACGTCACCAAGGCAGGATCTGGTGGAATGCCACTGGAACTAAGTGCCGGCAACTTGTCCCAGTACTTCTTCAAGATTGATTTTGTCAAGAAGGCAGGTGTCCCAAATCCCAGTCGAAGGTCACAGGTGTGCCAGCTGGCCAGGGAGTGCCTCCCACCCTGCATTTGGGAGGTGGCGCAGCTGCACTGGAAGAAGTGGCACCTCATCCCAAAGGCCCTCTGCAGAGAGAAGTCTCATGATTGCTTTGAGGGAGCGTCTTTGCGAGGCCATCCCCTACATGGACTTGAAGCTTGGACACAAGGTGGAGCCTCCAAAGCAGGACCGGAACGCCAGGAGGATGGAGATGTTCATCTTCGATGCATTCCAGCTCTGCAAAAGTGTGGTGGGTCTGCAGGCAGGAGGGATGGGGTGTTGGGTCAGCTGAATCCGTCTACTGTCCAGACCACGGCGGTGTCCAGGTTCCACGGACAGAATATGCACTGGTCAAGAACGTCTCGGGGCCCAGCTCACCGCAGACGGCAGTGCAGGCACAACAGTTCTTG
This sequence comes from Symbiodinium sp. CCMP2456, assembly GCA_905221635.1. Classification (NCBI taxonomy): domain Eukaryota; class Dinophyceae; order Suessiales; family Symbiodiniaceae; genus Symbiodinium; species Symbiodinium sp. CCMP2456. The sequence continues at coordinate 46,801 of CAJNDV010005714.1, read as the reverse complement.
CTCAAAATTCCCTAAGTATCTTGATGCTTCCACAGGCAGTGGGGCAGCTCCACCAGCAGTGGATCATTCGTGCAGGAGGAGAGTTTGTGGATAAAAAGGTGGCCGGTGAAACGGAGGACCTGAAATGTGAAATCTCGCCGCTGGTCTCTTACGACGGTGAGGACTTGGAGGGTCATTTCCTGAAGCCCTTGGCACTCCCATTTTATTTGCCATCACAGATGGAGTTCACAGACTTCTCGGCAGCAACTGCACCGCTGGCGAGAAGGCCTTCCACCCACTACTTGGATTGGCAGTCAGACATAATCCGTCACGAGCTGGAAGTGGAACTGCATGCGCAGCTGGGAAATGTGTTGGAGATGATGGAAGATCCCAAAAGGTACGAATACCATGGGGAGCGAGCAGCTAACGAAGAGGAAACGCTGCCACCCACGCCTCGCGACACAGGGCCAAAGAGGCCTGGAGCTGCAGGGGGAGAGGTCGCGCAAGGATCTGGAAGTGCGCGAAAAGGTTCGAAGCAGGCCGAGACAAATGATCCTTCAGAGCCACTTACCGCCCTTGAGGGGCCACCGACGGACACGTACACGGATCCTAAGAAAACAATCAACAGCGAGAAGCGTCAGAAGTACTGGGGCCGAGACGCTTCCCCCACGAGCGCGCGCGGTGCGCCCTCCGCGCGTTCCGCCCGCGGGGCTCCACAATCGGCGCGGGGCGGACCAACCTCGGCACGTGGGTCGCCCGGCGAGGCCTCCCCACGCGAGCGAGGCAGCGCACGTGGCAGTGCACGTGGCAGTGCACGTGGCAGCGGCAGCGGATCTCCTGGCGAATGATTTGTCATCATCTGCCAGTGTGCACAGTGTAGCTCTTGACGTGATTCATCGGGATGAGCTAAGACGGCCTGTCCTGGTGTTACCCCGAAGGGGCCAATGTCTGAATGGAGCGAAACACAGCGGCCCCTGTCGAGTTTTACACCCTCCATCCGACATGCCATCTCTCGTGTGCATTCATGCATGCAAGCGTTCTGTCCCTTCATTTCGACACGTCGTGTCTAGTTAAGTTAGTCCAGTTCCGTGATGCCCCCCCCGTCCAGAGGAAATTTGCCTGCACATGCCGGGACAGTATACTATAGGTTGCTAGATCCAAGCACGGAATTCCGAAGATTTGACATCGTTCTACTTGTCCTGGACATGGACTGACATCAGCATGAGAGCGTATGCGCCAAGGCTTTGGCTTTGCGCACTTCAGCGGTTATGGTGACTTTCTGCTTCTGCCCCAGTCTTCCGAGTTGCGAGACGGAGCCGTCTTGGGCAACACCGCAGTTTGGGCGATTTTGGTCTTTGACAGGACATACTTCAGGAATGGCATTTGTGAAAACCTGAAACACCGCAAGTTTGGAGTTCGGGGCCCGGTTGGAGCAGATTTCTTTTTTATTCCAGGCGCGCGCGGGGCCAGCTCTCTGATGCGGAGGCCTCCGTTTTCTCCGTCACGGCCGCCTCTCAGTGCTAAAGTGCCTGAACGCCTACAAGCGCATAAGAAGGGACCGGTATTGAAGCAGCTAAACGCGCCTATGTAGCTGTTAGCGTTTTGTGGAGGCGGTTCGACAGCATAGCTTTTCCCGGCTACGTGAACAGCACTTCAGTCCAGCTTTTCTCAGGAGACACCACTGGCCACCCCCTCAGCGACACCCGGCCGCGGGGCCGGGGACCAAACTTTCATCTAAGGCGGAAAGGAAGGCCACGTTTTAGGTGGCATTTTCAGACAGAGCCAGAACGAGGCCATGGACAGCAGCGGTCGCTTCCACAAAGCGCCCAGAGTGCCCGACCAGCCTGTGCTTCTGCATTGGCACTGGGAATGAGCGTGGCTGTGCACTGTCTCATCCCAAAGCTCTTGTTTTGTCGGAGGGTTTCCAGGTACTAGTGGTCCGCGAAATTGTGCCGATCCCAGTGGTGAGCTTGTGTCAGGGTGTTCAGCAGTCTCGAGGTTTCCATCTTTCCGGGCTTGTCGAGGAACCGACCATAGACGTAAGTCCTGTGTCCCAGAGATGGAGTGATCGCTGTCCTCACTTACGTCAAGGTCAGAAGTCTGTCTCCATTTCAGAGGGCCCTACATTGTGAATTCACGTGTCTTCTGCACACAAAGTCCTACACAGATGCGGAAGATGCAGGAGCTTGCAGGGCCCACTTCAGGGTATTATTTTCTTGCGACTACAGCAGCGGGTCTTTGCAGGCACCCGCTGGCCTCCTTGCTGCATGGAACCGAGCACATCCCGGCAGTGAGGCGGCTGTCAGATGTGTGGTTGGGATGTAACTGCTGGTTCACGCTTCAGCCTGATGGGTTGGCGTTTGCGAAGAATCGAAGTTGACTGTGCGCTCCGGAGACGCCAGGTTGTTTCCTTCGACCGCGTGTATGCCGTCAACGGCAAGACTCGGGTTGAGGATGAGCCTGCCAGGGCATGCAGATTGCAAGTGTGAAGTTGAGTTTGCACAAGCCTCTTCATGTCGGCCTCCATTGCGAACGAATTTGATTGTGTGCATCGCTGGCGCTGACGTGCCATGCATAGCGAAGTAGAATAAAACATGTCCAGCGAGCGGGACGCGAGGACATGCAGCAAGAGCTCCGCAAAAGCGCGATGATCGTCCTGAAGTCTGTCCCTCAGCGCACTTGCATGTGTCTCGCAGCTGCGTAGTGTTGGTGTTCGAAGACTTATCGGCTCATCATTGTTTGCCTTCGTTAAGCTATTGGCCAGGATTGTTCGCTACCCGCAGATGTTCGCAGTGGAGCCTGGGCCCTTGTTCCGTTGTATCTGGAGCAGGCTCAACCCTACTCTATGATCATGCTGAAGACACACGTGTGTCGCGTGCACACGAGCTGGGAGAGCAGAATTTTACACGATATGGTCGGAAGCGTTGTGATTACATTATTATACAGGACTTGTGCTGAAATTCAGTTTCTAGATTGACCTTCGAATGACAGCTCTGTCCTGCAAGCAAGAAGTGCCATGGTCGGATGATTCACACCCCTCGCATACGATTCAGCAACGAGATGCCAGTGTGCTGAAGTTCAGGCTGCGGGGCGACACGCAAGGACCAGTGCCCATCGGAGTTCGCGTGGAGAGGCCCCGCTGAAAGCATGAGTAAAATGTCATATAGGCTGCCTTCCTTGCAGGGTTCACCCTGGCAAGCAAGCTACTTGACTTCTCAACCAGTGGCAGGCCACCGAGCGACTTCGCGCCGGAGCTGAAAGTCACTGAGGCCAGTCAGTTGTATTGTTGGCACATCTTGTCACGAAGTCTGAGTGATCTATTGAAGCTCCTGACGGAGAACCTGGCTGACATGTCCAGCCGTCCTACGTGTGAAGGTGGCTAGCGACGGTGCCCTAGAGCAGTTCAACCTGGCGCAGATCAGGCAGCCGCGGACGCTACGTTCCGTCTACATGGAGACCAGGTCCCAAAATGCGGAAAGTGCAGGATGGGCCGCTTTCACTTGGTCGTGCTGCCTGGGATGCCGCGGCGTCAGGGGATTTTCTGAGAGTCTCTGTGACGAGCGCATCACCCGGCCTGCGCTAGAGGCATTCTCTAATGAAGCAGTGTTGCGGCATGTTGCAGCATGCCGAGGTTTATCCGGAAAGCCAATCAGACACAAGGCTTCACTGTGCCTTTAGGAGCCTGTGCTAGAGGAGGAGGCTCTCAAATTCCTTGTAGGCAGTACGATTCTGAAACAGGGGATCCCGACAGTATGGAGAAGATTGTCGCCGGCACGACACCCGTCACGCTCGTGCCTTGGGAACGGGGGGCACAGCGGTGCTGCGACCAGTTGCGTTCTATGCTTTCGCACGGCGACGCCCAAGGCTTTTCATCCGACGTGGTGACCAGATGATCAGCAGGGATATCCCTCGCATGAGATCCGTGAGGCCTTCAGGGCTGGGGTCGTTGCTGTCTTCGCATGCAAGGCTTTGTTTCAACCAGCTTATGGCTTATGCAGGATCCGAGCCTGGGTTCGCGAAATTTCAACCAATCTCCGCTAGTTTACGTGGCACCGAGGGGCCGGCGACTGCCGCGCGAGCCGGAGTGGGCGGGAGATCGTACGAGAAAGAATGGAAAGCTGACATGGCGTGGCGTGCAGCAAGGGCCTCCTGGCTTGCTGCACCCTTAATATACAACAGATGCGTGCTGCGAGATGACTCGTGTGCAGATTGCCGGGTGCTAGAAAAGGTCCTTGTGACACTCTACAGATGATGGTCCACCGCCATATGGCCTGGGGTCGACACCCTTACAAGTCCTGAACTCTTGTACGTGCAGCTTGTCTTTTCTACATAAGCATGGTGTGCGCCTCGTCTGTCCGTGAATGATTGCCTTCTACCTACGTCCTCCGAAAGAAGGGGGATGGGGGTATAGGAGGTGGGGCGGGGCATTCAACAAGAGAGTGCACTGACACCTGCAAAATGCAAGGTGAAGAGGCAGGAAGCCAAAACACGATGTTCGCAGTAACATGAGCATGAAGCCATGTTCGTGTGTGTTTGTGTGTACGTGTGTGTGTGTGCTGTGGCCATGCCTGTCGCCGCGAGCTTGTGTATGTACCTTGCAGACAGTTTGTTGGTTGCCCAGAGGTAATGTGATCCAGAATGATCCGGATCGGCACGAGGACGTGTGACATGTTGTTGCAGGTGTAGCCAGAAAGCGATGCAGGAATCTTGCTGGGCCGGGTTTGTCCTGAAGAGATGTGTTGACTTGTGGTCGGGGTTGGGGTGCAGACTGTTCTGTTGAGTGCTGAAGAGACTTCTGAATGCTCCGTGGCATTTATGCATCTCGAAGATGGACTGGCTGCTGTCACGCTGCGAAAACTGCGAAAACAGGATTCCTCGCCGTGTCGATGTTTCAACACTGGTGTCGCCGAAGGCTCGGGGTGTTCCGCTCGAACCTGGAACTCTCATGTGACAAGAGGCATCGCGGCAAAGCGTTCTCGTGCCGAAAAACATAGACCCCTTCCGTGTAAGCTTCGATGTCTTGCGCTGCACTGTTGCGGAATTGTTTGCTGTTGCATTTTGGACGCCCCCTTTGCAAGGCGACTGTATCTGAAGACTCGAGTTTCACCTGAGGCCCTGAGCTGCTTTGAAGCTAGCCGCAGAAGGTATCAGGGCTCGTTGTTTTGCTTGCCGGGGCGATCCCTTGCAAGCCAGCATGTTCAGAAATTCGCGTCGCTGCAGCCCCTCTTTAGGTAAATGAACTGCAGTTATCCGCCAGGCACCGCTAGATCAGCTACGATGAGTTGCTCAAAGAATTTGTGGCGCAAAGCACAATGTGTTCACTACACTTTTCTGCAGTTTACAGTTAAGCAGCTATGATTCAATGATGCTGGCAGTGTTTGGCTCTCCTTCGCGCAAACAATCCTGAGGGAAGCCGTGTTTTTGTAGTAGAATCTGTGCCGTAGCGAAGGAGAGCAGAATTGACGACGGGAAGTGCGAAGCCGGAGAAGCTGTGATGCCGTCGTGACAAGAGCGAGGATTTTGCAGATCCTTAACCGACCTCAACCCCGGCCATCTCGGATGCTGATGTCAGGAGCATCACAGGAACAGGCCCGTCTTTGACAGCATGACTGTGTCAGTGAGTGTCGGTTGTTCACTTGCAGGCGTTGCGGCCTTGGAAGCTTTCGAAGTGTCACGGATCCATCGAGCCTTTACGATAAGAAGTGTCACGGACTTCAGCAGACTTCTCCTGACTTGGTGATCCAATCCGCGTGCCAAAGGCCGACAGTGCAGTGTGCTGGCATACTGTTTCCAGTCGCAAGTAGCAAGAGGTATGTGCGAGCCTGCAGTAGCTCGTGCGAGTCAATGAAGCAGCCATGGAGTTCTTTGCTACAGATGTGCGACGAGATGCCGCAAAGCTTCGCCGCGCGTACTTGCAGCTGGCCCTCCGTTACCACCCCGACAAGGCAGTTGCCTCAAGGAGCTAGCCTTTTTCGCGCGACGGCAGTGGCTGACCGATTGCAAGAGAGGAGCTTTCGGACAACTCTTTCGAAAGAAAACGAAAGGTGCTTGTCACCGAGCAGCGGAGTGAACGCTCCCTCATGCATGGCTGCTGCCAGGTCAATGCGAGCCGCTCGCCACAAGCAGCAGACGGTGAAGGCGCTTGAAAAAATGAGTCTCGCGGCTTGAACCGCACTGTCACAGCTGGAGGTTCTCTGGAGGACAGGGAAGCGACGGAGGTGTTCCAAGCAATCCAGGCCAGGACGGTTCTGATAGGGACGAAGGCGCTTTCGCAGGGCCGGCTGTTGTCAAGTGGTCCGCTGACCAACAGCGGAGCTTGTCTGCTGCACGGCGCCAAGGGTGAAGGAAACTCGTGCCAGCGCATGGGCACACTGGCATGAGCATCATGGGGGTGGCCGTGCAAGGGTGGAGGGAAGGCATGAGACACCGAGAGCTCAGCAGGCTGCCTACGAGGAGCTTTCTGCAAGCCTAGATGGGCGTCGAGGCGTCAGCTTGACATCCGGCGCAAAAGACACTGCAACATCGCAGCAAAGTCGCCCAGGCCCTGGCGGTCCTGGGCCGCGGGTGCGCAGCGCCTTCGCAGCGGCCTGCGAGCTGGGGGACCTTGCGGTGGGGGCCTCGGGGGCCCACTGTGCACTGCGCCACGCGCTGCGCCACGCACTGCGCCGCCATATGTGCGCCGGATGTCTTCGCCCCGCCCTTCGCTTTCAATGCTTTCAGCTTTCGCTAGTCGCAGGAAGTGCGGCGCCTCCTCCGTCTCAGACCGGCATTGGCAGAGCAGACGGACGAGCTCGGCGTGTCGCCCCTGATGTTTGCGGCCTCCGGTGCCTCGGCGAGAGAGGGCACGGGAGATCATGGGAGTGTGAGTGTTGCCTGTACTCGTTGCCCGAGCGCCACTCACGGAGCAGACGGCTTCGGTTCATGTCCGGCATGTGCAGGAGGTTCAGCGGCGGCTTGCGAGGTACTGCTGGAGGCGAAGGCGCAAAAAGTATTGCTGTGTTCGCTAAAGGCCCTGCAGAATCCTGCAGCGGCGCAGGGGTTCCTGCTGCAAGTTTCTTGCAACAAATGCAGAGCTCGGGAATGTTCTGAGTCTTGGTGTGACCAAGTGAGCCTCAGACCTGCAGGCTTCATTGGAGATGAGAAATCCGCTTGGGTGGACAGCTCTCACTTGGGCTGCGCTCCGAGCTCGCAAGGAGGCGTGTGCTTGTGCAACGTGGGTTCGCGGAGAGAAAGATCAGAAGAGATCGTGGAGGCCTCGGCCTTCCTGCTGCAGAAGGGCGCAGAGGTGCAAGACAACGACTTGATTGTCACCAGTCAGCAAACAAGAGCTGCAGAGTACTGCAGAGTGTTGAGATAGTTGAGGCGTGTTGAAGACATGATCCATGGTCATGCCGCCATGCCTCTTCCGAACAGCTCAAGAGGGAATTTCAACCACTCCGGAACTTTGCTTTCTCGCTGTGCTGACTCGAGGTGCTGGCTTTCACCGGCAACTCTGAAACTTTCTCGGTTCTGCTGCAGGCATGTCTGGTTGGTCTAGTACCTTGTCGGGCCTTGTCGGGGTCGTGCCGAACTTCCTTGAACACATGGGACGTTTAGCTCTGAAAGCTTGGAAGTCAAACCGCTTCTTAGTGCACAGGCCTGTGGTGACGAGAAAGTGTTGGCAGTGCGCGACGAGAAAGAGCTGCCAAGTCGCATGGGTGGAGCATTGCCGTGTTGTGTTGTCTGCTGCATCACGCCTGATTGCTCTTAGCCTGTCGTCTCGGTTTTGTATCCGCCTTGCATGATGTTTTGACCGTTTGACCGACACTGTTCTTTCTGCGTTCGATCCGTCCGGGAGTGCTTTCCCGGTCTATCCTGGCGATAAGGAAGGGGTTATTGCACTTCGCTCTCACAGGTGCCTTGCCTGAAGAAGAAGAGGTATACCTGCGCGCACAGCATTTAAAGCTTAAGGCAAAAGGCACACTGTGGCGTGCCATGGAAATTCCTTGGCATCCGCTGTCGCAGGCTTTGCCTACCTGAAGCGGCCTGCGGAATCCCACGAAGATTGTGTTGACCTGGCCATCCAAGCGCGGCCCCGGCTTACATCCTGCGGGTATTCTGGCGTTCTTTTTTGGACTCCTGCGTTGTTCCACCTCGTTGGCCGACTTAAACGTTGTGTGAGGGCAGCCCAGGTAGTCTCGCCGTCTATCCAACCTGATGCCAGCAGCACTTTTCTAACCTGTAGACCTGCAGTGCCACTCACGGCTTGCAATGTGGCCCGCTAGCATTGTCAGCAGCGTGGCTGTAGCATCACTGCATTGCTGCGGCCATTAATCGCGCAGGCTAGATTTGTACATGCGCATGATTACCCTTGCATTCTGGCCTCCTAATGTCTCCGTCTAACTCCGATAGGCCGATTCACAGGCTGCTACTCGTATCATGCCGGTGGCGAAAGCATCTCCTCTCACCAAGAAATTTCGTTGTGCAGCTGCTTGATGCAGTCCTTGAATCGAGAATCCAGCCGGAGGCTAGATGCGATCCGGCCGGTGAAGATCGCAGGGCCCGCCAATGTCGGGAAGGTGGGCCCCGCTTGAAGATCATTAGAAAAAAGAGCGAGACAGAGCGGGCCATCAAACTGACCCAGCCAAGGTGGAATGGAGGAAGCAGTGCCCGTGCTTTGCCACTTCGTGCAGTGCATGTCAGATGCTCCGATGCGGACAGAACTTGCAGGCATGCGATGTAGACGGTACACGAATGTTCATGAGTTCATGCTCTATGTTTCTGTTCCACCCAGCGAAATCTCTTGGGCAAGCGCAAAAACAACGTTGGGTCAACAAATAACTTCCCAAAGCAAATCGCAAAAGTGATTGTGCTGCCAAAACGTTAATCGCAAGAGACTGACAAGATCTGATCACGGTTGGTATGGGCCGTCTCTGCATCACTAAAGCAACAGTCAACCACACCTTTACTCACACGCGGGCTGGCGAAACAGGATTTTTCGCTTTGTCGCTCTGTCTGGAATCCAACTCTGGAACAGACATGCCACTTCGTTGGGCGATGCTGAGGAAGATTGGGCAACGTCTGATCTGGACCAGTCTGCCACACACCTTGCCATGGTCGCCAAGCTCCCCGGTGTGCAGATCCGCATCATTGTGGTTTCTGGAAGGGGCATGGTCCAGGATGTGTCCATGACTGTGCTACGCTCTGAGTCTGAAAGGCTGAAGCCTGTAGTGTGGGAGAGATTTTGCAGAACCAAACAGTGATTGTGTTTACAGAGCCTTTTTGGCCCATGTGAGAAACGAGCTCTAGCAGTGCCATCGAATCGAGATAGCATGGCCGTGGTTGGAACGCCGAAGGACGACAAGATCTACACGAACAGCTCCAAGCCAGAAGTTCACGAATCTGGCCGATTCAACGAGCCAAGCTCCAACCATTTCGCGGTTCGGAACACCTTCTTAGAGTTGAACGATTCTTACTCCCTTCAAGAGTGGTGTGGCTCTGTGCGTCGTGTGAAGTCTTCCCCAGACCTTTCGAATCCGGATGCTTTCAAAACTTGCTCCTTGGATCAGAAGCTGGGAGAACCGATGCCTGTCCCCACACCAGAGCTGAGCCCCGGTGCGAACTCACACACCTCACAGACTGCAACAGACTCGGATCGTGCCACAGACGAGTCGCAGCCAAACGCTTCTCGGACTCGTCTCTCCAGGAAGGCAACACCCTACCAGCCCCCAGCGGCCCCCGCTGCCCACAGCACGACATATTATGCAGTACCGAAAAGCCGCACTGGGCAGGAGCAGGTCGTGGCCATGCCCTCCATGCTCCCTCCAACCCCGGTATGGCACATGCCCATTCCACCAATTCCCACACCCACGGCCGCTGTGACAGCGCCGGTAATTCTGGGCTCTGCCATGCTCCCGAGCATTGGGTCAGGAGGCCATGCCACAGGGGAGTGCAAGCCGTGTGTGTTCTTCCACAAGAAAGGTTGCGCCACAGGCAGGACATGTCTCTTCTGTCACCTGTGCCAACCCGGAGAGAAGCAGCGGCGAAAGGAGCGGAAGGAGAAGAGCCTTTCCTGCAGCTTCATGCGAGGAGAGAGGAGAGAGAGGCGAGTAGGTTTCAACATGTCCTCTTCCAGATCATCCGAGGCGAGCCATGCAAGCACGCTGAGCCGGGACTTTGTCTAGCCGCAGCCAGGTGTTTCGACATGCTTGCGGATTACAACTGCTTTATTGCTTGTGTTTTAGCAGGGCCGCACCCTGACTCCCTATGCAGCTGCGCCCCTCTGGCTTCGTAAACACGAAGCAAAAGCAGCAGTCAGGATACTTCTTGCCACACACTCACACACTAATGGATCTGCATCCCAGAAAACATGTCTGCTGCTTCCAACTTCTTTGTAAGTGGTGAATTTCAATGAAACGCGGGTGACAACCGAAAGCTTGCTCGAACTAACTGGGTTTCAAAGGCAGCTTCTGTGAGCTGCCTTATGATCCTGTTTTTGCAAAACTCATGTTTGGTGCCAGAGGCTTGCTAGCGGGATCATCCGCGACCTTGACGGATCTTTTTCTGAGCATGGAAATTTTCCATTCGGAATTCATTCAACTATGTCGCCGTCAAACTACGTTCGCGTGCGAATGTTGAAATTTTCTTAGACTGAAGAAGTGGGGGACCCGCAGCTGGCAGCTGTAAACATCGCAGCCCCGCGCTGGGCTGCAAATTTTAAATCGCCGGCAGGAGGGTGCCGGAGATGCTAACGCATCTGGAGACTACCTCCGGATTGTGCTTGGAAGCCCGACCGGTGCCTTGGACAAGCTGAAGCAAGCAAGGGCAACATCGAGTGAGACTTTCTTATGGAGATTTTCGAACCTTTGCGGATGCCCCTTTAGGTATGATGTGAGTTTCTGAATCGCTGACAAACCGTCCCAATGTCGAACTGATGCACATCCGGAACCCCAGGCCCCAAAAGTGAAAGTAGAACTTGTCGGAAGAGGCCGCAGAGAAGCGCAGATGATCCAGATGACTGCAACTAGTGGTGTCTGCCTGCATACGCAGTGGTGTAAGGCAGAGATGCGAATGTGATCATAGCACAAAAGACAAGTTGTTGCTAGGTTTTGCTTGAGCTTGTGGGCAGAATGCGGATTCCACTCTGCCAGCCATGCAGAACACGGTCTCGAATGCCCTCTACGTTTGCTGTGGGCATCAAGAGTGGAAGAAGCATGTTGCAGGCGCAAGCTGACAGGCTTGCCATGCATCAGAATAGCAACAAAGAGGGTGCTGATGCACAGCGACATCATATGTCTCAAATCGCAAGGACGGCAGCCCACCAGAGCTGCTCTTTCATGGATTTTGTAGAGTTGCCAAGCTCCTGAGGACTTGGCTCCACTCGGCCTCCGGTCGCCGATCATTTTGCGGATGTTGGGTTGTGAAGTGTGGCAGACGGCATGCACATCACATCTCAGGTCCTCCACTTGACAAGCAGTGCCTCTGCGGAAGGGTGTGCGACTAGAGCGAAGGAGTCTTTGGGCAGGAACTCTGAGCCGCGGCACTGCTGGAGCTGAGAAACATTGATTAGTAACCGTGACGAAACAGCTTGTTGTTGTAACAGCGCGATTTCAACGAGGGCCGCGCCCAGCAATGCTGGAGCTTCCGCAGACAGCTGACCTATCAATGCTCTGAATAGGATACAAGTGCGAGACACGAACATGATTGTGCAAGACATGCCGGTCACGGGAAGCACATGCGAGCTGGCCGGTCTTCTCGATTCGCTGCTCATGCAAGGCGTACCGTGCCCCGAAAAGGAGACAAGCATTTCTATGCAGTCGTTGGAGTCGATGAGCTGTCTCATTGCGTTGGTTCCCTTGCCGGCTTAGGCTGCTCCGACTCCGTGCTGATCCTTATGCTGTGGGGCCTGCAGGCGATCACCCTCCTATGCTTGCCTTGGGTGGACATAACACGGCTGTTTGTCACCTCATTGTTCAACCCGTTTTCATCTTTCCTGTCTCTGGATGCTGGACGAAGCGTTTTCCTCAAACGGGGTCGGGAGGATTCCGGCTAGACACGGTGCATCGAAGTGTGGCCGGGTTCCTTGGCATGTGTAGAACATGTGGAGACTGTTGACAGCGAAAGCACAGTTTGCTTTAGACCAGGGCTTTCAGGAGGCGGTGATCAGGTGCGAGGCAGTCGTCCCCATCCAGAGACTCCGAAATGTGAATCCAAGAAGCGCGAAAAACTGGGCTACAGTCCAGCGGAAAGCCTCACTCCTACATTCTTTCTGCACTTTTCGGGCTTCCCGCTCTCTTGCTCTACGCTGGACATGCATCCCTCGCAGCATGTGATAGTCCTCTGACTTAGTCAGTGCCAGGGAGCTTGGATCTGGAAGTTTGCCTCGTCCGGACTAGGAAGTGCCGTCGACGTTGCGGTCAAGCAGGGCTTGCGACACACTCACGAGGTACGCCTCGAGAGCCCCAGATTGATACTTTACTACAGTGGCATAGTAACGGAGTTGTCGCAAAGCCTGAGGCGCTTCTGGGCAGCGCCGGCTTTGCACCGCAGAGGCCTGACAGGAAGCGGCTGGCAGCCATGCCTGCCGCTGACTATCTCTGACCCGAAGCCAAAACCGATGCTCATTCGATCTAGAGTCGAGATCAGTGAAGCATGCAGCCAAGCTGTCATTGGTGTTGCTGCAGGCGCCTGTCGACTTGGCAAAGATTGCAGCTGAGCCGCAGAGCGAGTGTGCATGCAAAACACTATAGGGCCTCGAGGGTGCTGCACGAAGAGGGTTTCGTGGGCTGATGCTGCTGCGCTCACGTTGTTTTGCTGCAAAGTTTAGCAAATTTTTGCTGTCGGGGTATCCTGAAGTCGCTGTCACTCGTCGTGGGAAGAGACCTTGCTTGAGGTGTTGGTGCTGCAGTGTCTAGCATTGCGCCTCCTTCTCGCCTGACAGCTAGGCCACCACCCCGCACTCCATAGCTTACACAATGTACAGTGTTAACGTCATGCTGCCTGCTGAACAAGATGTGCGAAGCACACCTGTGCTCGTAAGGTCGCAGACCTTCACAATCTTCCGCATTTTCTGCGTCTGTACAAGACATGCACGTTTCAAGAATTAGCACCTTGGGATAGTTGGAGCAAGTGCGATTGCCCCTGCTTTAAGCGTTATTCACGCCACTGTGCAATACGTGTTTGAAGTGCGGACTGCTTCGGCTCTCCATCCGTTGTCTTTTCTAGCCTGCATGTGATTTGAAGACATGTGGCGCTTCATGTCTCGTCAGATGCCCGGCGTACCTTGCTTTTTCAATTGCCTGCACTTTGTGGGGTCCAAAGCTCAAGTCAGCAGACCTGACCTGTATTGGATTATCCACATTCGGCCTCGCCGTGCCACGTTGCTCAAAGCCGGGAGGTGCGCCGCAGCTCCACCAGGCAGGTCTTCGAAGGGGCGTCCTTTGGGGGAGCGACTGGAGCGTGGAAAGGCGACCATGGCGGGCGGATATTGCTGCATCGATTTTGACACTTTGCAGGCCAAGGCCTGGCCGCAAGCGGCGAGTAATGCTCGGAATGATGATGATGAAGATGATTTCGGTCACAACGCCTTTGACGATTCTGTTGCGTGGTAGATACAACGACAAACCCAGCACTTCGACCAACTTGTGCTATGTGGGACCCCAGTTTCATGCGGGGTTGAGAATGAAGGTTTCGATCTCTTGAAACTCGCTGTTGTTGAAACAAAGCTGCAGTTCCACCTTTTATTGGCGCACTTGGGAATGGAAGGTTGAGTGCTAGAAAAGTTTGACCAACCTCGGGTGATGTGTTGCTTCGTGTTTTTTTCGATGTGCGCAGACATGGCCGTAGATATGGTGCACGGACAACCATGTGCTTGAAGTGGCAGTGGCACAGAAAAACCTAAGCATTCCTACTTCCTGAGGCATTGTCGAACCGCAAGTGACCTTGCAGCGACGCTGCGAAGCCATGCGAAACCACGAAATTCAGGGAGTAGTCCTGGCATGTGGAACATCATGTCCAGGAGAAGGAGAAGGGCATCAGGTACAAGAGCGGCTTGGCCTCTGAAGCCAGATGCACCACTAGGATCCGATCCCCGCCGTTTGAATTCTTTGCATGGACGACAGCAGCATGCTCATCAAGCCCATCCCTGGACAAACGTACGAGCCATCCGAGCACTAGCATACTAAGATCTCCAAGGTTTCTCGGAGCAAGTGGTGAAGTCCGTCGAACAGGCTCGCTGAGCCGTGCCGTCGACCAGTAGAGTCTTTGCCAAAGGGAGTAGAGACCGAAGACTCGTTTTGTTTTTCCGCATGAGAACTCTTGAAGCTTCAATCTGCAAAGCATGTCTTGGTACCAGGCAAAGTCTGCGCAGTGTGTGTGTGTGTGTGTGTTCCTAGTAATGCGTAAGCATGCGTACTGAGGCCGCGAGCGGAACAAGCATGTCTGTGGCATCTCAGCCTTTGAAGCGAAGAGTTCAGTGTCGGTGCTCCGATGCCAGGAAGCTCTCAAGAAGAAGCATGCGTCGGAGTTCCTTGTCTGCATCCGTGCCATGGTAGGTCGCCAGCCCTGAATCTGATCCACAGAGATGAGGCTTCTCACCTAGACTCCTGTTGCATGGCTGACATCGACAGAGCGCACCTCACCGCATGGCCAGAGATCTTGCCCATCTTTGAATGGAAGAAGTTGGTCGGTTCTTGTTCCGTTCCGCACGTATCCTTGCCAATTCCTTGCCTGCTTCATGCCAGTATTATCAATACTCAAGGAGTCTTGCCGATCCAACCGGGGCGTGCTCAGAGGTGAACAATGCGCTACAGTAGTGCTTGCTGACTTTTCTCCTCGCCGGCAGTAGCACGCGTTTGCCCCGACACATTCCTGCCATCATGCTGCCATCATGCTGCCTCATCGTTGCGACGTCTTGCTTCACGATTGGAGGTTTGTTTCCCGCTTGAGGACACCTTGTACTCATGAAATGTTGTTTTTTCTGTGGTATGTCACCGGACGCAGAGCTCGTGATATCTCGGGATGTGGGTCACTGTCAGCACTCGATGTAGGCTTTCTGCTGGTGCACCTGTGCCTGGCTTGCGTGGTTCGTGGTCCTTGATGCCGTTGCCCCACGCCTTGAGATTAAGGCAGGAGCGGAGTCGCCTTCATTGGGAGCCTTGGCTGCAAGAGTAGCCGGGACACTCTGCCGTTCTCAGCACGGAGTGGTGGGTCAAAGTGGGAGACTCAAAGCCGCTCTGAGCCGGCAGCTCGGCCGGCAGCTGGCGTTCCCTCGTGCCTCCAAGGAGAAAGAGGAGCAGAGGGCCAAGGTCCGGTACACCATGAACTTACCTCAGTGCGAGGGCCGCATCCTCAGCGCAAGGTGGTCCCCTTGTGGCAAGTCCTGGCGCGGTTGCCATTTCAGCCGACTCAGGTGGTCTGTACTGGCAGCCAAACATCCACTACATCCCGGTCGCTCGGTCGCAATGGCTTTCGGAATGTGCCGTTGTGGGCAGCTGTTCTGCGCAAGCTTCTCAAAGCCTGTCCCACACAGCCGAAGGCACAAAACAAGCTTCGATAAAAAGAAGTGGGTGTATACTTTCATGTGCTTTCAGTGCCCCTTGCTGCTAGGCAAGCAGCAGATACCGAACCCTGAGGTTCAAGCAGGACGACTCGAGCAGAGAGAGTTGGAACAGTGACAGAGAAAATGCAACAGTGACAGAACATGTTGAAACAGCGTCATGAATTGGCCGCAGCATTTGACAAGGAGACATGGTGGTGTTTGGGCATGGTGGGAGGAGGTTTGGGGTTTGCCTTAACTCTTCAGGCTCAGGCCGCTTTAGTGACTCTTCAGGCTCAGGTTGCTTTAGTGACTCTTCAGGCTCAGGCCGCTTTAGTGACTCTTCAGGCTCAGGCCGCTTTAGTGACTCTTCAGGCTCAGGCCGCTTTAGTGACAGTGGTGTTCAAGCTCACATGATTCCCTCTAGTGGTTCATTGTTTCATTCATAGCGGGCATGGATGGCGGGCATGGCTGGCGTCTCTGGCCTCTCGGACGAGGAGCAGCTTTGCGAGGAAAGCTCTGCCCCTGCTCCGAAGCG
>CAJNDV010005714.1:0-30670 GCA_905221635.1 Symbiodinium sp. CCMP2456 | reverse complement strand
ACACTGGATCTGCAGACTTGGGGTAGCGTGTCGTCGGGCGTCACAGTGGCCTCCCGCCTGTAGGCACTAGGTCCACTCGTCCTCCACCGCACAAAAGGGTGCGGGAGTGCGCAGGTTCACAATATGCTGGAATGAGTGGACGTTGGACTGCACAGACAAGCCCATGTCTTGTTGGGCCACGATCCCGAGGCCTCCATCAAGTTCGGGGACAACGGAGAGGTGATTGTGACGGGAGGGCCACCAGAAAATGCCAAGGCTGGTCAGTTCCGAAACAGTGTAGGAGTGTAGGATGCCTGGCCGTAGTCTGGGCTCAGGCAAATGGAGGTATCTTTGCAAGCTTTGTCTCTTGAGCGGCTTCTCCGTATCGGCTGCCAGGTCAGTAAGAGGTTGTGACAGGTTGTGGCTACCTTTGACCACCCACTCAATAAATGCGGTATATAACCTGCTACCGAAACCTCGACTGCTGTCATGCCCGATCAGGTGAACAAGGTCCAAGGATGAAGCAGCTGCGGGAACGGGCCAACCGTAGCAGCGGTAGTGCCTCGTGGAGAGATCTACAGCAGCTCGAAGCAAGATGCATGTTCATCCTTGGCGACCGCTCGAAGACTAGTTACTCGAAGACTTTTGAGACAAAGTATAGAGCTGCTGCAAGCATCATTGTGACTCTTCCAGTCCTCGCAACTGCCGCAGAACAGAGTCTGGGCCAGATTCTAGGGGTGGATGCTGTAGCCCTTAATTAAAGTTCTCCTGCGTGCAGGGTGTTGTGAGTAGTTTGGATCCCAGAATTTGTTCCGGATGGACACGAGGACAGCAGCAGTGAAATGTGAGAGACGAGACGACATGTTCACACGCACCCACAAGAAAGGCGGGTGCAGAGCTAGGGATTGCGACTGTTGTGATGGGTTGTAGCAGGTTTTTCGACGGAGCTTCTGCTGCGTTGCACTTCTTCATAGGGTGTCTACTGCCTTGAAGGAGCTCACGTTGAACCGCAGCGATACTCGAGCTCAAACACTTCTGAAGTGAATACACCAGCGCTGTACAGCAATGGCCGCTACCTTGGACGACACGGTGCTCGCACAATGCATCCTCCGGGAGCTCACGCACCTGACTCTCGGGGCAGCAGCCAAAATCACCCCCCACCCAACAGGTCCTCTTGTCGGGAAAGAATGGTGGTGTCTCTGAATGCTGCGCACTTCGCTCCTTGTGTTTTCAAGCCAGACCCAGATCGACTGCAGATTTCAGGAAAGTCCAGAGCTGCGCCATGCGGGACTCTGCGTGTTCCTCAGACACTGAGACCCTCAGCGATTATTTGGGCTTCGAGCTCCTTGATCGTCGGAGTTTGTGTTCCTACGGCAGTTGCAGTATTTTGGTGGCCTTGTAAAGGGGCCGCAAATCGAAGGACACTTTCTCCTGCCTCATCGCAGAGCCTCTCCTCCATCCGGTCGTCCTCGCCAGTGGGGCTCACCAGGTTCCTTGTTTCAGCGTCAACTGGGAGCATCGCGGGCTGCGGCTCCGCCCGTGTGCCCGCTCTAATAATAGCATGTCGCAGACATCTCAGGCTGGTCGGACCAGCCATTCCTCCCCCTCCGGGTCTGCCTCTGCCGCCGCTGGGCAATCCAGAATTGAAGAAGAGCGTGCTCGGCTTTGTGGACGGTGCTTGAAGTTTGAAGAAGTCCTTGAAGAAGTCGTGGCGCAGTTGCGGTGTTCACTGAGCTTCGGTGGTGCTAATGAAGCGTAGCGAATACTTTTCATAGTGTGTCTGAATCGACGTGTTTGCCTGAAGTTGGTTGAGGCTTCCGCTGGCAACCCTCGTGCCTCCTCCACAGCCGCTGTCTCGGACCGTGTCCATCGAGCTGCCACCAGAGGCTCCACAGGAACGGGTCGACAGTCGTGATTCTTCGTCTCACGGATCTTGTAGCTTGAAGCTTCAGGAGCCGCAGTGGCACGTGCTGAATCCAAACGTCTCCCAGCTGCATTACGTTTAAGCAAATATAAAACCACCTCACGGCAAACGACTCTTTGAGTGCTGTTCGTCTCGCGATTCATCTTCGCGGCATTGTTTTGTACAAGCCATTTGGGCTTAAGCGAAGCATCTTGCACTCATGCTGCCGCCAGAGGCTGCAACCACCGATGACACCACCAATCTTGAACACATTACTTGCGTCTCAGGGTTCACAAGATGCTATTGAAAGTCCTGTAAAAAAACGTGCCATGGGCAGTCCTGCCATCTCCACGAGTCATGAAGGAAGTCTATCACGAGTTGCCGAACTTCAAGCTGTCTCTAATAAGGAGGAAATAGAACTGGCTAGACGACGAGCGGAGGAGAGGTCAAGTACCGCTGTACCGCTGCTTTTGAGCTGGAGACGAGACGCAGAGCCGCAATCAACGCCAGAAACAATCCGAAGAGGATGAGGCGTCCGGCTGCCAAGAAGCGTCCGGCTGCTGTGATTGATGTCTCCTAGAAATGTTTCTTTTATGAAGACTTGTACACCTTCGGCTGATGGCTCCGATGTACAGACACGCATTTTGAGTCTACAGCCGCGAATTGCATGAAAAATCGTGTCTTGGCAGAAGCTTGGAGATGTCTTGAGCATGTCTGCATATGTGTGCTCTAAGACGGCATCCACATCGCTCCTTCGCCTAGGCGAAGTTCAAGTCTGCCTGCGGCTGTCCGCTGGTCTCCCAGCCATTCCAGGCTTGTGGTGCATGGCATGCTCATGGCCATGGGGGGTCGCCTGAGAAGCCGGCGTGTAGCAGACTTTCAAGATAGACTTTCCACCTCGGCTGTCACATGGCCAGGTGGGAGACTTGGACGATGTCAGGGTGATGCTTGTCTGCACCGGATCTTGTACCGTCTTTGTTTCGGAGTGAAATTGATCCCCCTTACCCAGGATCTTTGCACCTGGAAAGCAGTGGATGACGGAGTATTGCCGAACGACAAAGAAGCACAAGAAGAGCCAGGCTGCGACCAAGATAGGATTAGGGCCGGTGAGGGATTAGGGTGCAGGAATCCGTGGTCGCCTGGGCTTGGGGTCTTCGGCAGCTTGGTGTGACAACGGCCCACGCCACGTGCAGACAACCAAACCGCTCTGCCTTGCCGCAGGACTGTAGGAGCCGTCCGTGGGGCTGTCGTGGTGTGCAGTCGGCTAGCAGCTAGCAGCTAGTGACAGCTAGTGGCTTCGCAGCTTCATCTGTACGAGCGTACCACAAAACTCTGTCCTCAAACTCAGCCGAGCCTTCCTCAACCTCGACCTCACTTGAAAGAGGCCTGTGATGATCTGCCGAAGTTCGGCTCCTTGCAGCTGAAGATTTCAGGTGGCAAGGCTGGCCCTCATCCCGTTGCTTGTGCATTGCTTGAGGATCGTATGCGATAGCACGCTGAGCAGAACCCAGCTTGCGAGCATGTCCCTGTTCATAGGTTGGACCGGCAGCCGGTGGTGTGCAGAAGTTTCGGTCTTCTCAGAACTTTTGAGGGCCGGCTTGTTGCAGGCTGAAGACAGCAAGGTCTTCTTTCTCTTTGGATCCCATCGCTTCGGCCCGGTTGCCAGCCCCGCTGGACAGTGTACCACTGAGGCTGCGGGTGGAGCCAACGCCATGAGTTTCTGCTCCATGTCGGGAGCTGTGCGAAATGGACAGGTCTTCGAGCTGCCCTTGGATTGGCGACGAGAGATGTGTGGAGGTGCACTGAGCATCGGCGCCGCTTGGTAGAAACAGCATCAAGCCTGGCTCCACAGGGGATCGGTTTTGCGATGTTGCGCACGCAGCCAAGCTCAGGTGGAGATTGAACGCGCATAGAGAAGTTTGAGCAAGTTGTGAGGGGCTTGGATCATTGCTGTGTGTCGGCTGCTTGCCGCCGACCCCAGCTTATGCCCGTGATATGGTTGGGGATCCCTGGCTGAATGGGGGTTCGATGCAATGTGTCAGGCAAAGAACCACCCTGGGTCGCCTTCCATCTCGACCCAGAGGACCGCACGTTGACTGGCGGTAGCATCTGATTGTGTGCTGCCTTTTTTACAGTGGCCCCTGTAGCTGCCACGCAACACAGTAGAAAACTTGTTTCTGGCTGCCAGGGCGCGGGTCTGACGCGCCTCATACAGCAGAGACGGCTCAGGGGCACACGTGCCGCGGCGGTGGGAAAGTCAGTCTTGTCTGGCTCTTTGCACGCAGGGACTCGTCATGTCTGCCCAGGCCATTTCTGTACAGTCTCTTTGGACGTGGCAAGCTGCGTGTTCTCTCAGAAAGAGGGACGCCGCAGGTCTCCCCAGTCGAGCCCTGGCTGCAAGGCCATGGCCGTCACTCGCTCAGACCCGTCGCACTGGTACCCCATGTGCTAGCATCGCCGCATCGCCGAAGCTACACGAGAAAGCCCGGCGCTGTGCAACAGCTCCAGTGCTTGCAACCTCCGGCAGCTCAGGTATCTGTCCAGATGGAGATGATGGAGCTTTTGCTTTGCTTCCTGCTTCATGGGTAAAGCCCTGGGGATTGCAGCTGATCTCAGTCAGCAAATGGCAATTGTGCTGTGTCCTTCATGTGCCATTGCACCCCATCTTCGCCCTGCAAGCAGCAGGCACCACAACAGCCTGCACCTAGCATGCATTTCGAAAAATGCCCAACCTTTCAGATGATCCGAGAGATAGAGGGAGGTTCAACCGAGGTGCATCGAATCTCTGAAGGATTTGGGTAGGATGTGGCTTCAGCTGCCCAGCTGACGCATCTACTTTTCCTGCATGTGATCGAGATGGCGTGGCCATAGGGACTATTGCAGATTGCGAACTTACCGTCCAACCATCAGAGCAAGCATAGACTTGGCCCAGTCTCGGCTTGCATGTGACCTCGCTCTCCCGAGACTCAGTTGAAAAGGAATGAGGCATTACCTTCAGGCTGACATTTCAGATCTAGGGATTCGACCCTTGGGAAGAGCTCCAATGCTGCCGCTGAGCTGGCGATGAGCTGCATCGCAGGGGTCCGACCAGTGACCACCTGAGTTGCTCGTTAGCAGCCTCATGGCCACTCAGCGATTAGAGCCTTTTTATTTTGGCACACACCTGTCAAGGCAAAGGGTAATTACCTGCATCGAATTGTCTTGGTTTGTTTATCTGACCAGCTGCACACTGGAAGCCGCTTGTTCCCGATGTTCCCGTGCAAGTCAGGCTTCGTTCTTGAGTACGCAGAGGGCCGAAGCAGAGCACGTTTGTACCCACCCAGTTCCCGTCTGCAGAGCAACGTCTAGGTTTGTGTGGCGTGAAATTCAGATGTGGGGTAGTCCGCTCTGGAGCCGCTGACAGGGACGATTTGCCTTCTGTTGTCCAGTGGCCGTGTGCTCTCACGGAGGTGGCTGCACAAAGCTTCCATGATAGCCTACGTGGGGTATGGGGCCAAGCTGGAGCACTTAAGCAGTGCTCCAGTCCGTTCAATACCGCTATTCCTGAACAGCTTGCTAGCTTGTGGCTGGGCCATGGCGGCCAAGGTCTGCGGTTCTCAAAAAGGCAACAGATTAAACGGTGCATCTCCGCCATAGCGCAACCTGTGGCTACATCTGGGAGGCGGTAGAAGGGAGACAAGCTCCTGGCCTGTTTGAGGCTAGGGGTGTGCATCCCTTGCAGATAGAATTCAAGACCACCGTACCGTGCCTGTGCCACGGTGGCACCTTGATCTAGCATTTTGGACGCAGCCGCAAGGATGGAATGCAGGGTTGGGCACGAAGAGGGGCGTGCAATTGTGCAAATACGTTTGGAGGGACCTTTTCCTTGATTCCTTGACTTTTCGTGGTGCCCAGTGTGTCGAACCCTGCTCGGAGGCTACAGTGATGGCCCACCCATCCGACCGAGATAGACTTGACAGGTCGCGCGGCGGTGTCAAGAAGTCCACAGGTGAAAAAGACTTGCGATCCAAGGAGAGAGAAGCCCCAAGCAACTGCAGGCGGAGCATAGGTGCAGGAGTCAGCCGGGAGTGAACGTGGCTTTTGGCCCGAGGCACGTTCGTGCTCTAAAGGTGCTTTCGAGCTCTTGTGCTGGTGTAAAGTGTCGAGATCCATAGGCAAAAGCTCTTGGATTCGCACCTCCACGTGCAATCCAACGCTTGTTTCCGAGACACATGACCAAGGCAATGACAGGGCCTCGCTGCTGCAATGAGGTAGAGTTTGTAGGCATCTCACCACCCTCAAGCATAGCCGCCGTGACCACACATCAGCAGCATGCAGAGCCATCACAGACCCTGTGAGATACGGGGTTCCGAAGTTCCCGAGGCTGCAAAACCTGGATGTGGATCTACTGCAGTGCATCTTGCAGGCCGATTGCTGCTTTGCATGGGAACCTCCCGTAAAGGCTTGCTGCTCGCCTACAGGAGCTGGAGCAAAAGGAGAGGCTAAAAAACGAAGGACAGCTGCGCCTCTGAGGCATGTTCTCGAGCTTCCATTCAGTGTGTGGTTGGGACCGGGAGCAGGGAGCACTGGAAGTTGCCAGGCACGCCCATCCCGCGCATACCCGCATATCTCCAGTTCGGGTCGTCCTCGAAAGACTGAGGCTGAAGCGGCGACCCAAGTGCTTTTCAAGATCCGATTCTGGCTTTCAGGCCGGGGTTCTGACACGATTTGACAGCTGGCAGCCGGAACTGCACCATCGGCCCAAGAAGGTCGTTATCGCATGCAGGCCAGTCGTCAATTCTTTCAGAGTCGAACTGTGAGGCAGATGCGGAGACCCAGCTGCCTTCAGGCAGCAGGGGCTTGCGACTGCTGCAGGTTGTCTCACCAAGTATTCGACACGTGTGGTGGGAAGGGCGGCAGCGTTAGCGTTGCAGAAAGCAGAGCGAGGCGGCGCGAGCGCTGCCACGTCCCCGCTTTCGAGCCTTCTTGGCAGCAGTAGTGCAGATGTAGCGGTCTAGCAGTCTGACTCGGACGCTTACTTCTTTATTCTGACTTGCATACCAACAAGACGTCAAGCGTCAAGTTTTTGTGTTCAACACAACGTCGTACTGAGCCAGGTGCTGTTGACCTGCTGTTAGCTGACTAAAAATGTTGCGAAGGCTGTGGTGGTTGAGACTGAGACAGCAGAAGTTTGCAGGTGCACATCGGACAAATAGTTGGAGGAGATAAGCAAGCAGGATGCATCGACGGACTCATGCCCCAGCTCAGTGACAGGACGTGTTGTGCTACTGCAACGAAACCGGTGTGCTTAGTCACTTAATTTTACTTGCACGCAGCTTCGCACTTTTCGAAGCAGCGCACAGTGCTCTGTGTTACACTGACCGGAGCTGCCATGTCAACGGCATCTCCCGCTACTCCATCCATAGCAGTCGAAGATCGAGTCTCCCACGAGACTCTTGTCGAGACCGTCAAATCTCAGCAGAGGAGCAGCGACATCGCCAGAGAAGGCTGAGGGTTTGGGGGGTCGTTGGGGTTCAGGGTCTATTTAATTTCCGCTTTTTTGGTTTGGGATGTGCGATAGTGTGAGCGTTTCTTCTTTGATATTTACCATGGGGTGGTCTGCATGGTTTCAAAGGCTGGCGGCACTACTGCAGTGCACTCGGGTCCGGAATCCAGGACCCAGCAAAGCACAGGCCCGAGTTCTTGCTGGAATTTCTGACCTTGCTGAAGTCCGAGAAGGTTCCCAGACAAGAAGAGAATCCCGAGCCACGCCTCGTGCGGAGCTGCTGCCCTTCCCTTGGTTCTGGCCAGCTGGAGCTTTTCATGCCTGAGAGCGAAGTCAGCGTATTGAAAGATGTGGTCAATTCCAATTGCTATGGCTTCGCCCCTGGGAAGGCGTGCATTCTGTGCTCCGGTGACGTCGTGCTGGATGTTGGAGCACATGTTGGCACAGCATCAGCTTTGGCATTGAAGACTCCCGGTGTTGCCGTGGTCTGCGTGGAGCCACACCCTGTGACCTTTGGCCTGTTGTCGAAAAACCTATCCGGTCCCAGGGCCACGCTTCTAAATCGGGCGCTGTCTGACGCATGTGCTGAGCGAGAGCTCTATGCACACCGAGGTACCAACAATCCCTCTCGCCTTTTTTTTGCTTCCCTCTTCGCCACACGCAGTCATGCAGATGCTACAATTCCAGTACAGTGCATCACACTACAGGACCTCATCGTGAAGTACAGCCCCTCGGTCATCAAGATTGACGCCGAGGGGGCAGAACGGTACGTGGCGTCCATCAAGGACTTCGGAGCTGTCAGGCGGCTGGTGGCAGAGTGGGACTGGGCCCACAACCGTCACAAGGACACCTGGGGGGATGCCAGGAAAACGCTTGAGTTGCATGGCTTTAAGCTCACCATTCGCGGCCGCATGCCTGACTTTGATTCTAGCGGGAATGCAATCCTCACGGATGGACGCTGCAAGAAGAGGGGTAACACAGGAATGATATTCTTCGCGGCCCGCAAGCCCAGCAGCATTGACAAGGCGCTGAAGAGCTCTGGCTACGTTTCGAGCTTCCCAGAGGAACCCTGTGGGAGTGATTCAGCAGTGGAGGGAGAACCGGGAGAACTCCAAGCATTCGCCCAGCCCAAGCTGTCCTCGCAGCTTGAGGCTTTGTCGATAGAGCAAATGGAGCAGCGTTTGTCAGATTTTGGAGAAGACTTGCGGCCAGTTGCTCCGACCGAGTTTTTCGTCATGGGCTTCAAGGAGCGTCGGCGAGCTGAGCTGGTCCAGGCGCTGTGTGAGGCATACAAGCATCAGCCACGGACGTTCGAAACGTCTGCGGGCATCCCACTGCAGCCAGAGGCTCTTAGTCGCCTGCTAACAGCACTCAGGCATCTCAAGTTTGAGGAGAACGCCCGGCCAAGCGTTCACGCATCAGGCTATGTTGTTCTGAAGGCTGCGCAGGCCGCGAAATTTGCAGGGTCTTGGGGGGAGGAGCGTTCGCTCGGTGAATTGTGGGCACTGGCCGAAGAAGTGCTACGCAGAGCATCTCCCAAAGCCGCAGCCTTCCACTTTACGGCCATGGCAGTAACCAAGAACTTCCGAGGGAGCCCACACATAGATCAGAACGATCTCTCGGTGCAGTATGCACTGTCAACAGGAGATTTTGCAGAGGGCGGGTCATTGTGTGTTGAAGAAAATCCAAATCTGGTTCGCGTGTTGGACACACGCAACCGTTTGGCCTGCATTGATGGTCGCTTCCCCCACTGGGTCTCTGGCTACACAGGCGAGCGGTACTCTATCATCTACTACCGTACTTCGGGTGAATACGATCCGCCAACGCACGCTGTGCATCCCGTCTAGTTAAATGCAATGAAGTGGGTCGCGATGCTGACGCCGTGGTCGACCTTCAAGAAGGAGATGTTGCGGTAATGAGTTATGAATGCTGAAGTCTGCCGGCCGCGATGAACTTGTCGGAAGTGCCCGAGGCCGTTGGAGGGCAACGTCGGATAAGGAACGAGCTTGATGCGGGTGACGTGCAACGAGCACCACGGATAATTCCTAGATGAAGAGCGAGCGCCTTTGATCCATTTCCTTGAACACAGGATGCGCAGACACCATAGAAAAGCGAAACTTCGAAGCTTGTCACTCGGAACCTCTCAGTAAGCGGCGAATCCTGCTCAGGTTTGCCGCCGGCTGCAGACCGGCTGCGTGCCATCCCATTGGCGCTGTCTGAGTGCCGCTGGATCTGCACACGACCTGCGGGCAGTTGAATGTGTTTGGGTCGTCTTTCTGGCGTGACCGATTCGTCGCTGTTTGCATGATGCGCTCCTTGTGCCCAGGCCTGCCTCCATCCCTCCCAGTTGGCCCACCGACTCTTGCATCAGCATTCAGAGCAATGCCGTGTGCAGTTTTGACCGTCTAGCACGGACAAGTTCTACACGAAGCACCACACGGTGTAATGGCATCGAGAGTCTAGCAGAGTGCAGGAGACGGAGTTTCGGAGACGGAGTTTCGGAGTTTTCGTGCGAGGACATGATGATGTCAGGTTTACAGCAAGATTCTGGCCTACGAGCCCCGCAGATTGAGTGTTAGTTCAAGCCTCATTAACTCATTAGGCCTATGCCAAGTCAACTGCAACAAACGGTTTGCGAGCCTTAGCCAGGTCGACTGCATTTTGCTGCCTGTGAGGCCCGGACTGGAGCTGCCAGTTGGCGAGGTCGGGAGTTTTTTTGTTAACGTGCTGTCTTGTGGGAGGGGAGTGTCTAGCCGGCAGATGAGAGATCTCACAGCCACATCTGCCTCCCTCCCTCCCTCCCTCCCTCTCACTGTGTCAGAGCCAAGGCGGATCGTTTCGGCACAGTTTCTGGTGTCGGTGCAATGGGGATGGAGGCAGAAGCCATCGAACCAACGAGCGCATCCTGGGAATGGACGATTTTGACACGCAGCTGATTGTAGGCAGGTCAGTAGGTGCATTGAAGCCAAGCCGACAAAGACAGCTGCCTCTTTCTGAGTATCTGCTGCCACCCCAGTCAGCTCAGGAATCCCAATGCCAAGTTCAAGGCCAACTGTGGATGTCCATTGGTTTCGAATCCCTTCAGCCTGGCCGGCTTCAATGACATGCGCGCGCAGCATGGCTGCCGAGATGCTATTCTTTCTGCAATTTGTGTGAGATCAAGTTCCTAATGTCAGATGGAATTTTCGCAGTCTCAACTTGGAAGCAAGCTCCCTTCGTCGGGATTGAGATATGCCCCTTCACCCGCTGAAAGAGATGGCGCCCAGCTCAGGATCTTTACGCCGGGAACCCTTTGGCAAAATGCGCAGCCAAAGGATCCCAAGAAGCACAGGAAGGACAAGGCCTATCTCCTGTGAGAGTAGGCAGGTGAGCAGGACAGCACGCTCGCTTCTTGCCGTGAGCACGGTCTCAGCTTCCTTTAAGATTTTAAGACTGGGGCAGACCCGTGGAGTCAAGCGGCGGCGTCTCCGAGCAGGTTTGGCAAAAAGGATGTCGCTACGGATCGCTTCAGCTGAAGTTCAGCAGAAGGCCGAGTGTCCTGGCCCCAGCCGAATGCACTGGAGCAACTTCTGTGCGTCGTTCTTCATGTGCTCCAAGCACTTTTGCGCATGTCGATGAGCGGTCCATGCCGTCATGCGTGCCTTAGGCCGAGCAGATCAGCATCTACTTCAACATCGGCTCGTGTCGGCTCGGTCCACTTTCTGCTTCTATGGAGCACTGCACGTCTCAGGCTCGATTTTTCAGTGCTGAGAGGTCTCAAGTCTCTGAAATCGTCCCTTTCGGAGGTTTGTGAGCTCAGTATGGACTGGCGCTCCCACGTGGACAAAGGGAGTTCGCTGAAGATTGGTGTGTCTTAGCCGACAAACAACTGTGAGCCTGAGCCTCGATCTGAGCCTCTGGGTCTGGGCGCGAGCCAAGGTCGAGGTTCGGGCAGACTGAGCCGGCAGCTCGCAGCAAAGAGTGTCGGAATCAATTTGAGCTCTTCTGTTCCGTATGCGCAAGCGCCCTTTCCACAATGAGTTCACCTCTGCGAGGTCCCTATGATGTACAAGAGTATCGAGGGCCACGAATTCCGTGTTTGCTCCTTGGCAACTGTTAACTTCCGGAAGCGCAGTTCTTCCAGGCCTCCGCGCTGCGGTTAATATAGGACATAAATCTCGTCCGGGCTGTCGGCGACAAGCTTCCAGGTAATGGCCGAAAGCAGCCACCGGATGTTCCGACAAGCACTGCGCTTGCTTGGTCCGCGCCTCAAGTCAGCTTTTCGGCATGGCACATTGAAAGTGTGAATCTGTGTCTGCTCTGGACCGAGGTGCACCCATTGTCTAGGGCTGCGAGGTGCCGCTTAACACCGCTTGATGCACGACCTGTGAGGCTTTTTTTGTATCACCAGGCCAGTCATGTCAGGCCAGTCATGTCGGAAAGAATAAGCTTTGCATCTCGGGCTCTGAACTTTTTCATGTAGAAGTCTCGCCTCCGCAGGGTGTGTGTGTGTGTGTGTGTGCTATACCCCACGATCTGTGAGAAGGAGCTATGTAGCAATGGCGGACATCAAGTCGAGAAAGAGTAGTAAACTGAGTAAGCATAAACCTCGACCTGGGCTCAAGAACCGATGATGTGGCTGGCAAGTAGAGCAAAGAGCCTCTTACAGAATCCGAGAATTGAGTGGCGACGGGTGCTTCAAACAGATCAATGATCAACATTGCTTCTGCCTAAGATTTTGAAGCCCTCGTTTGTCATGCGGATGCTTCTGCAAGGTTCGCGGGAATGCATGATGGCTTGTGAATGTGGTGCCGTATGGAACCAGCGCCGAGTGTCGTCCCAAAGACATGGGTCAACTCCGGCTGGTTCAGCTCGATTATTGGAAGGATAGCTGGCACTACCACCATGGGCCCAGATGACCGTAGCTTTAACTGTGTATTAACAACTTCCAACCGTTCTTGGTCAGGTAGATCAACATCAGCTAACGTTCTTTATGGGCTTTGATGCTTGAAAAAGCAAGCCATCACGTCCCGACGCCGCTTCCAGAACCCTGCATGCTGGCCATTTTGGTGCGAAGACGGGGCCGGAAAGGCTCCGATCCCTTGCTCAACTGGCTTCAGTAGTTGACTTGGGATGTTCTAAGTCGGCAGGTGATGCGCCCACATAGGGTCACACACGCCCGAATAGCTTCAGTTCTGCTGACCTTCCTCGCGCAGTAACGCCATGCGCTGTAAAGGCTCTCGTGCACATGGATGCTTCTGCCCAAAGAGGTTTGGCCGGCTTTTCAAGCATGTCCCCGATGACGTGGCGATCTAAACATGTCAGAACAGTCCTCAGCCCGAGCCCGGTGTCTTCTCTGATCGAAGTCGCCAGTCGCCTCGTCGAAAAGGACTCCAGGTCGCGTCAAATGCGCGGCTGCTTCCGGCTGGGCTGTCCGTCATCTCCATGAGCTCCTGAAAGTTCCCAAGCGGAGGATGGCCTGCAGCCCCCAGCGCGAGGCATCAGCTAGGTGGCTAAACGGAAATTTACCCAGTTTCAGCTGAAGCCTCCGTGTCTATACGCTTGGAAGATGTATCCGAAAAGGCCCAGAGCTTCGGGCAGGGCAAAAGCGCTTGCGATGTATCATTCCCGCCTTTTTCTTGGGGCCGGCGAAGTGGTCGCATTCGCTGCCCTAATGGTGTCAGGTGTATGCTGACAGCACCTCTACCAGCAGCTTAAGCGAAAAATGCGTCGACCCTTCGCGAGAGTCAGTGGGCATGCATGTGAGTGTTGTTTTCCTGCGCTTGTTGATGATGTTCTCGCGAAGTACTGATAGCAGGCTAGCTACTGAAATGAGACTCTTCCAACGCAGCTGACTGAGCCAATCAGCTGAATCGCAGCAGATAGCTGGGCTTGTGCTGTTTGCCCTCGTGCTCACGGTATGATCCCTTCACGGTTGCAGAAACACTTTCTCAAAGGCTTGGGCGTGGAACTTCTGCGGTTTTCAGCTTCAGATCCGCAGACCAGATGCATGCAACAGAAGAAAATCGAGCTCAAGCCAGCACTTCCGCTCGAACACTAAGACACTCAGACGCAGAGGCCATGTAAAAGGTGGTGCCCCCTTCACACTGGCGATCCCAAAAGATGGCTGATCCAGATGCGTCGGAGATCCTGGAAGTCAGGCCTGGGAAGCTGCGACGAGCATGGAGACACCTTGGCTCTGTAAGTGTTGCTGTGCCCTCCTGTGGCCCTCGAGCGAACGGCAAGTCACATGCGCTTGCAGAGCAACGTTTGCACGTCGTCTAAGGTCTCGTAGTACGTCGTAGGCGACCTATCTGCTTGCCTTTGTGCAGGCGGGCTCTGGCCGAGGAGCGGGCGCTGCGCGAGGCCCTGGAGGTCCTCGGCAGAGGGTGGACGCCATGATTGGATTGATTGGATGCCACACCATGGGGCCTTAGGGATGTGGGATGTTCGCTGCGGCCTCGTAGCAGGCAGACCTGCAAAGATCGGCGCAGATTGGTCAAGAGACACTCGGCTGCGCGAGTCGTGAGAGGCCAGCACCATGAGGGGGAACTGTGAAAGCCGAGAGGCATCTGCAGGCACAGTGCCAAGCAGAGTCTACAGGCCTTAAGCCTGGAATGCAGAAATGAGAACCGACAGGTCGTGACGGGGCTCGCATGTGCAAGAGAGCAAGAAGACAATCTGAGGCTTCTTCTCAAGAACGAGGCGGTCCAAGCATTTGGCTTGCACTGTTGAGTGCAACTTGCCATATCTTGCCTTCGCTGCGCAATGCTGTGCAGGAGTTGGAGCAGGTAGCCTCCTGGCAGCACTTGGCGGGCTGGTGCCCAAAGCCAGACTGATAAGGCTGATAAGGATCTTAGCCTCTCACTCAGGTGAAAGAGCATGCGGAGAAGACTGCGCAAGTGGCCAGGAGGTCCCCGTAGAGCTGGTCCCACGAGCCTCCGACACTGCAGTGGGTCAAGCTGTGTGCCAGGGCATCAAATGTGGAGCCTGTCCGGCGAGCCCGCACGGTTCCACTTGGGCCAAAAGAGGCGCTGCGAGAGCAGAGCAACGCCGGGCATCAATGCAGCAACAGTTTGTAAGAATGTAGCGTTTCTTGCGCAGGGAATGCAGGAAGAGAGGGGGAGCACAGAGGGACCCTTGGGGCGGGAATATGCCAAACGGGGCCTCGGAGGCTTTCGCAAGGCTTGGGAACAGCGCGGGTTCAGGCCATTGGCTTGCTTCGCAGAGTAGCCGACTTTCAAAAGGATGCCAGGCTTTCTGGAATGTTTGAATGACTCTGAAAAGGCAAGCTGCTAGACAGAGCATGAGACGGTTATCTTATCGGGCGTGACAGCGGCCAAAATTCACAGGCCGCAGCAGAGGAGGAGGAGGAGAGCGACAGCGAGCTGCCAACGCGCGGTCCCCAATGGGTAATTAGTTGGACCCGACGACGAGGCAGTGCTTGAGAGCGTAAATTGAAGTAGGGCCTGGCAGAATCGCATGAAGTAGAAGGTCTCTCACATCTCTGGGTTGTGAGTCGATTCCTTAATCTTCGGAGTTCTGAACCTGTGCGCGCACACAACAACACAACGCCTACAATGGTCCTATAAGTATGGTCTGCTCGGCCTGCAAAATGTTGGCACACCTCCTGCGATCTTCTCGGCCTGCAAAATGTTGCCCGTGTTGGGCCATTGGGGTCAAACTCTGAAAGCACCGCCTCCCGTGGTAGTCCCGCAGTGAAGCTTTTGGAATGCTTGGCTGAACGTTAACTTCTTGCACCCTTCTACTGCTTTGTCGGGACAGCCTCCTGGGACAACGTAGCTCGGCTTACCTTGCGGATGCCCGGCCGACGCCGGCCTCCATCGCGCTAGAGACAGCGAGATGAAGAGCACCACACTGCCGTTACTCTTGTAGGCCTCAGCTTCTGCGGCGTGGGAGGCGGGCTGGTAAGACAGTAATGGTGGAGGACGGGAGCTTGCTGTTGAGCATCTGGGTCGTGCAAGCTCTGAGAGTTTCCACGCAATCTCGGAAGGAGCTGATGTCGGCCAACCTAAGTCTCCACGACGACCTCATGCGCTTAAAAGACGAGCAATCCTGGCTGCACCCATGTATTGTCCAGAGTTCGCCATGTTTTTCTTGAGATTGGGTGGGCGAAATTTGAAAGTCCTAAAGCAGCAAGCCTGAGGCAACGGCAAGCTGGCTTGAACGGCTACGTCGAGGCACGCGAGGAAGGCATCCAAAACGTCGACGAGGAGGAAGGCAACCTTGTGGCCGAGCTGCAGCATCGTGCCACTTGGCCACACTCAGTTAGCTAAATTGACGACGGTATGGCAAGGGTGGTTAATTTGGCAAGAAATTGGTGCATGAGATGACGGGCGCGCACATAGACAGAATTTCCCGAATGCCCGCACGGTTCAGGTCTCTGTCTTGGAGTCAGGGAGGAGGCAGTTGCAGAAAGAGCTCGGTGCCAGCCAAGAGAAGGCTGGAATTTGAATAGTGAGAGTAGAGCAGCAAGCACAGGATGGCAAAGCCGTTTCGAGTCCGCAGCACCACCTTTTGGGGAGCAACGGGTGTCCGATATGGTCGGCGTGTTAAATCGGTTTTACTAGTAGCATCGCTCTGTGGATGGCGGGCCTTGCAGTCTCCTGGTCCCTGATCGCCGGGGCCTTTTTGGTCAGGCTCCTCTTGCTTCCCTTGGACCTATACAGAAGCACCGACTTCGAGGTGCACCGCAACTGGCTGGCCATTACACACAGCCTTCCCATTTCTGAATGGTACTTCGAGGCGACGTCCCAGTGGACACTAGACTACCCTCCAGCCTTTGCATACTTCGAATGGCTGCTGTCTCAAGTTGCGGTTCTCGTTGACCCTCCGATGCTGCAAGTAAGTAACTTGGAGTACGCCAGTTGGTCCACCGTCACTTTTCAACGGCTCTCAGTGACCCGGCCTTTAGTAGTCTTAGCAGTGGTAGGAGGGCATGCATCGGGACCATCATCGAAGCTCAGGTTGTTGGTGGTGACTTTGTCCTGCTTGCTGGAGGCCTGGCTGTGGGAGGTCCTCAGACAGCAGCTGTGCTGTTGTGGAACTCTGCACTTATCTTGGTGGACCACATCCACTTTCAATATAATGGGATGATGCTGGGTTTGCTGCTTCTGTCGGCTGCCGCCATTGAAAAAGGCCATGTTTACTTGGGAGCGGTGCTCTTCTGTCTGCTGCTGTGCATGAAGCATATCTTCCTGTATGTGGCTCCTGTCTACTTTGTGTACCTCCTACGGGGCCACTGCGGCGCATCTTTCTGGCCGCCGCGACTCCTGCTTGGGAAGTTGATAAAGCTCGGCGGTGTCGTACTCTCGACGATTCTGGTGCTGATGAGCCCGTTCCTGAGCTTGCAACAGCTCGAGCAGATTGCCCAGCGCTTGTTTCCCTTCGGGCGCGGGTTGACTCACGCTTACTGGGCCCCCAACTGCTGGGCTCTTTACAATACATTCGACCGAGCCTCTGGGCCAATTTCAGCAAAGTGCCCACATGTGATTGTAATGAGCAGAGAGATGTGCTCTTTCTATTCACTGAACCAAACCTTTCGAGGTTCTTGCCAAAGTCATGGGCGCAGCAGGTGGTTCTTCATCGACCGCAGGTTTTGCTGAGGTCTACGAGTCTGCTGTGTTGTGGACCGTTCCGCCACGAGCCACGTGCCTCAGCTGCCGGCACTGTGCAGGAAGACTTGAGTGGCAAGCCTGGCCATTTAGCACACCTATCTGAGGTTTATCCTGACATTGCTGGCCTACTGCCCCTTGCTCATGAACATCTGGCACTGCGCAGGGTCAGCCGGCGCGGGGCGCGGCAGCTTCGCAACGTATTTGGCGCTGCTTGGCAAGCTGTAGACTCACGACTTGCACTAGATCACTGGATGTGGGCAAAGCGAACCAAGTCCTAACCCCTGGCGATCCCTCGTCGCAACCACTGCTCAGGTTGGGGTCTGCTGTGGCCTTTTCTTTCGGGTGGCACGTGCACGAGAAAGCGATTCTCATGGTTACCATCCCTCTGCTATCGGCACCATCGCTCTCTGCGTCCAACTTGGTGCTTTCCTCCGTGGCTTGCTTCTCCGTAATGCCGCTGCTGCCCGAGCGTATGATGGAGACTTCCATCAAGTGGCTGCTGTTCCTCTGCGGAGGGCTCGTCGAAGTGTTCCTAAAAGATAGACCTCTTCTGGGACATGCAGGTCGATGGCCATGGATTCTCTTGGGTGCTTCCTATGCCCTGCTAGGTGCCTACCGAGACTTCGGTGGGCACTCGCTACTGTTCCGGGGCAGGATGGAGTTTCTGCCCTTGCTTCTAACCTCCGACTTCTGTGCCATTCTGGTATTAGGCGCCTTCTGCAGAATCTACTACCTGCTACCTTCAGGAAGCAAGCACAAGAAGGGATAGCGCGACTCGACGCCAAGTTTCCAGCGAGAGAAGATCGTCGTCAATTACGCCTTCAGTGTCCGCACGTGGTCAAGACTCAAGACGCCTGAGCTCAAAAACATGATGATGATAAGGGGCTAAGACGTACAACTTTGCTGCCCGGTGTCAGAAACTTCGAAGCCAGCTACTAAGCTAGCGACAGCCAATGGCAGCTGGTGTTTGCATGGCTTCTGTCGTTGAAGGTCTAGTATCTCTTGGTTGCAGCCGCAAGTTAACAACGTTGAGCGCATGCGGCAAGGCTGCACGAGCACACCACCTTGAAGAGGAGCTCGAGGCGGATGGCTTGAGTTAGCGCGTGCAGGTTTGGGCGATGAAGAAGCCAGACTTCTTGTCGGTATAGCCGGTCTGCAGAAGCTGTCTCAAGGACATGAAGTCAAATCTTAATACGCTTGAAGCCGGCACAATGCATCTTCCCAGAAAGGTACAGTGTCAACCCTCTTGCAAGTCTGTGTCTTCGCAGCGAGGCCACCAGGAGTTCACTCCACCTGGCCCAGGGTCAGCTCGCCGTGCTGGAGGCCACGCAAAGTTCCGGAGTCTACTGGGATGTTGCACTGCTGCTCAGAATACTCCCGGCCCGAGTTCACCTGTCGCGGTGTCGTGATCCGCGGAAGCATGCAGTTGTCTTGCAGGAGGCCAATCGTGCGCTGCGAACCTCGCAACAGGTGTGGCCTGTGGGCTGGCGTTGCAAGAACCGTAGTGGATGAGGTTCTGGCCCTCGCGACTTCCATTCGCATGGCCCGCAGTGCTCACGACTCAAACACACAGCGTAGCGGCAGAACGCCGTGACTCTGAAGTTTGGCAACGCAACTTCAAGCTAGGCCTTGCCTGCGAGTTCTGAGAGGCAGAGATGAATCTTGTTCTGTGCCACAGGCCCTCGACACCGAGCGAGCAAAGCTTGCAAGCCTGCTCGAGGCGTCTCGAGAGCAGTATTCTCGGATCCGAAGGGCATAGGAAACCCTCGACAAGTACAGTACACGTACATCGCCTGACAAAGGCCACCAGCGCGTGCAGCGATAGAATCCGATAGCGTCAACTTGCTGACTTGTCAACCTGCTCCTGCTACTGGCCCAGCGCATACTCCAGAGACCGTCTTCCGACAAAAGGTTCTTCACGGCGCACTTCATTATACAACGAAGCCGGCGGAGGTTCTGAGAAAACATGAAGCCGTGAGAGCTTCGATGCGTAATTTAGGATTTCATGTTGGAGCCATGCAGGGCAACAATTTATGAAGGCTTTAACTTACAGCTGGGATCTTCATCCACCCTGCCACTCTTTTGCGAATCTGTTGCTCGGCCGGCGAGAAGTTAGTTGAAACTTTTCCAAACGGGAATTCGGAATTAGCCCTGTTGTTTAAGTCGTGAGACAGAACATACAGAACTATGCAAACGCCTGCAAACTGCAAAATGCGAGTAATTGCTTTGCCAGGCAGCCGATGCTCGCTGTGTCCATCTGGAGCAGGCCGACGAGAAAGTGTGTGTACATGTCGCTAAGCCGCTAAGCAAGCTCAACAAGCGCAAGTTGAGTGCGTGTAGTAGGCATGTTTTGTCCTCAGGAGTTGGAACAGACAACTCTGGCAAGGGCACGGGCCAGCAGAAAATCCACTGGCTCGACTCTTGTCATGTGAGGCAGTGGGTGGCTTTTCTAGGCTTTCATGCTTGTGTTGCGGCAGTCTCGCGGGGGAAAGTTGACTGGCTATGGCGAGTCGAGGGTGAAGGCCGAAGTTGTGAATCTGATGCCATACATCCCAAGGATCTTGCCGATGGATGACGAGGCAGATTTTCGAAAGCCTCCGGCTGAACCCGAAGCCGGCCAAAGTACATGTTCACCCACGCATTGTGCTGAACTTCTCGTTCCAATCATCGCGTCGTGGTCAGGTTGTCCGTGAAGAGGGGGGCGGCGCTTCCCTCGCCGTTGAGCTGGAGCAGGACGGCCGATAATATCAGAAAATCCAACTACCTGTACTGGCCTTGAAAATGAGACAAGTTTGAGCGCCACTTTCATCAATGGAGAATTGTTGTCAGGATGGGCAGGAGAGCTGGGAAGAGGCAAGCACAGAGCGGCAATGCAAAGACTTCGCACGTCAAAGCCGTGAGATTCACAGTAGCTCTGTTTCTTGGAGCATCGCTTCGTTGTGTCTGCAGCTCTTCCTCTCGGTGCAGGCACTTCGCGTGGATTGTGTCAAAGTTGCCTCCGAGCTCCGTGGACGGCTCAGCTCACATTGAATGCCTCAAGAGGTGACAACTGAAGCTTCCATAAAGCGAAATGGCCAGGCACGGAGGTCGGCGCTCTCAGCCGAACTACCGCGAGCTGCAAAGCCTGGCTCGTGGCGGCGAGGCGTCGGCATTTTCATGTGCTGGCGGTTTCTTTCGTGTTGGCATGTACGATGGGAGCCGTAACTCTCTCGTTGTGCGTGCGGCTTGAGGGCTAAAATATCTAAGATGCATGGACACGCTCTCGTACGTCTATGTACCGACTGCATGCATGAACCGGCCAAGCCAGTTTGCCGGAGTCGGCAGGAAGCTGTGTGACGAGAAGATTCAGGCCCCTGCGCTATCCGGTGAGCGGTCGGATGATGAAGCATCGCCGTAGCAATCATAGCAGCAATGGGCCAGCAGGGAGCAGGGAACAGAGACGCAAGCGCAAGCAGAGACCTTCATAGCATATTCGGCTCCAGAAAACCCTCGGCAAATAAGTCGGGCTGGCGACCCTGCCACGGAAACTCATTGAAACCTTGCCGGCAGTCTGAAGACAATTTCTCTGTGGCTTCAGAGTGTGGCACTGCTTTCGCACAAGTCGTCGCTGCTTCCTTAGGCGCTTACAGTTGGCCTGAGTCTCACGCATGGGTGCCTTTCGCATGCGCCACCCACCGCCTACGGCGGCATGGGGAGGGTGAGCAGACCTAGCCATGCCATGTAGTGTGTTGCACGGAGAGATTCCATCACTGTCTGGAGCTGCGCTTGTCAGTAAGTGTCTATCTGTATGTGGTTCTTGGCTTCGCATGTCTCGTCATGGCAGCACTCCCATAGCACGGTGAAGCAAGGATCACATGTACATAGAGCAGCTGCTGTGCAGATCAAAATGCCACAGGCGAGCTGCAGCCAGAAGAGTAAGCGTTTATAAGTTACAAGCCTCCCAGATG
This sequence comes from Symbiodinium sp. CCMP2456, assembly GCA_905221635.1. Taxonomy (NCBI): domain Eukaryota; class Dinophyceae; order Suessiales; family Symbiodiniaceae; genus Symbiodinium; species Symbiodinium sp. CCMP2456. Next base: position 9,739 of record CAJNDV010005714.1, on the reverse strand, counting down.
GACGCCCGTCCATCTGCGTCACAACAGCACGGGAGACTTACTGTGTGGTGTGAGTACACAAGGCCATCAGCACAATCAGCACCATCGGCACCATCTGCACCATCAGCACCAGCAGCGAAAGCAAAAGCAACAGCAACAGTAACCAGCAACAGGATTAGTGACAGCAGCAGCAGCAGCAGCAACAGCTAGCGACTGCGAGAGCAAGAGCGAGAGCAAGCGCAAGCGCAAAAACAAGCGCAAGAGCAGCAACAACAACAGCAGCAACAACGACAGCAGCAAGAGCCGCGCAATGACAGCATCAAGAATAAGCGTGCATGCTCATGGCTGTACGTAAGCATAAGCAGTGCCCAATGTTGGTGTGTACATGCCAGCCCGTGCGGACCCAAGCGCTGCAGACCCTTTGGCCCAAAAGACGCCAGGGTCGAAGGTGTCGGCTGTCCCAACACCCGATACATGCCAGAGGCTTCATGCACCTGGACAGCAAAGGAGCTCTCAGGACATATGCGCAACGAAGTGTGTCGTATCCACACAGTCGGCCACGTCCTGCAGCTGAGGCCCCCTTTCGAGCTGGGGCCACTCATAGGTGGCGACAAAGAGAGGCATCGTTTGCCAAGACTTCATGAGGTTCATGCCACCAGTCCTGTTTAGACTCAACGTGCCATTTCCAGTGCGCAATCGCAGCTCGACATTTTTGCTCCGAACAGGACAGGATTGTCCAAGCGCCCTGCCATGGGAGACATAAGAGAAGCAGACCTGCTCCTTGCAGACGAGGAGTCGCTGTCAAAGCTAGATGATCACAGAGGTTGGAAGCCACGATGGCTTGTCACCCTGATGTCAACAGCGGCAGCAGCGGTGGCGCTATTCGTGGTAGTGGCAACCGTACGCGGCACGACCGGTAAAGGTAATGCAGACATGCTCTGTACGGCACGGAACTGTTATTCGGCCTCGGAAGGACGCTTAGCCTTCCCACAGCTGTCGGAGTCGGACATCCCAGAAGGGTCCTGCTCTAGACCTTCAACTTTCTGCAGCAGAGATGATGACCACATCGAGTATCATGATTGTGACGGCGATGAGATTTTAGATCCATTCTGCAACAGTGCTGAGAAACTGAAATTTGGCTTCCTGAGCTCTGCCAATGGTTGCCGAAACAATTGGCCAAACGGCTTGTGCCAAAATCAGGATGAGCCGAGTTACATTGCGAGCTTGCGTGTAGTCCCTAGTCCAACAAATGAGATCACCATCATTCACTTCAATGATGTGTACCAATTAGCCGGTGTGTTTGAACATGGCATGCGCAAGGGGGGCATGTCTCGAGCTGCCTACGTCATCGAACAGGCACGGAAACGGAATCCTGACCGGACCTTCGTCGTCTTCGCGGGCGACCTGCTTTCTCCTTCGGTCCTGAGTGACCTTTTCGAAGGGGAGCAGATGGTCGACATCCTGAACTTCCTCAATCTTACTGCTGCCTCCTTGGGCAATCACGAGTTCGATTTCGGCGTCGAAACGCTCAGGAAAAGGATTCAGGAGTCCAGATTCGTGTGGTTAAATACCAACCTTCTGGATGAAGCCGGCGCTTTGTTTCCAGGCAGTGAGGGCCAGAGGGCCCGGAAAGTGCTGCTTTATGTTAGACCGCATGTTCCCAGGCCACCCTGTCATCTTTGCATGCCGTCCCCTTAGACTCCCCAGACCTGGACATGTTACTTTAGAAAAACTCGGATCGTCTGTAACCGCAGACCTGTTAAGGCCCTGTCGCCTGCAGGAACCCAGCACCACAAGATCATAGACATCCCTTTCTCACCACGCTGGTCGGAGGGTGGTGACGTGAAGACCACTCGCGTTTGCCTGTTTGGTGTGGCTTACGATGTGCGAGAGACAATGTTCAAGGACAGACACAGGGTGAACTATGTTTTCCGGCTGCAACTTTTGAAATGCAAATACAAGATGCCCGTAGCACACGGAGGTGTGTAAATTGTAAATGTGATGAAGTCGTTCGTCCAGGTAGATGCGCTTGCCGCAGCCCAGAAGGAGGCCAAGATTCTTCGAGATCAGCACCAGTGCAACATGCCTCCGCAATTGAAACGCCTTGACTCTTGACAACATGAGCAAACTGCTTGGCAGCATATCCAAGGCAAGGTCGTCCTGGCTTTGACTCACCAGTTCGCCTCGGAGGATTGCAAGCTATCCAAGGCTAAGACCGGAAATTCGGGTGCAAGCTTTCTGATCACACTGTCCGGCCCATGAGATGCAGCAGTGCCTTTGAATTTGTTCGGCAAAACTGGCCAGGCGCTGGGGAAAAGCGTTGATCTGAGACTGGGTAGCAGCATGTTTATGGACTGACTGACAGATAGCTCCGAGTTGAAACTTGACGAACTTGTTTTCCAGGAAGTTCAATCAATCCTGCACCCAGGATCTTGGGTGGACACGACCATAGCACAGAGCTCAAGACAGTGTGCGGGCATGCACCCTACGTGAAGGACCGATTTGCCGTCAATATTTGGGGCCATAGACTTTCCATAGAATTCAGGAGTGTTGCCGCTGCAGTGTCAATTTTGCCATGCCAGGCAGACTCGGACCTGAAGACGCAGTGGAAGATGAAGCTGCTGCTCACTGACGAAGGTACGGTGGACTCCGTCGAAGGTGAGCTGATAACGCTTACAGACTTCGACCCATTCTCGGTTGGTGTGTCCCCGAGCGTTACATTAGCATGTTTTGAGCGTAAAAAGAGACGAGCATCTTGCAATCTCTGTCTGCTAGCGTCCTCGCCCACCCCCGATACAGAGGCACAACAAGGTGGTTCAGTGGGAGGAGAGAGGCAGTGCTGAGCTGGCCAAGAAAATCGGCTGTTCCAGTGCCCCACTCGATGCTGTTACCCGACACGTGCGTCAGAGAGAGACGAATGCTGGAAACTTTGTGGCTGATGCCGTCAAGAACATGCACAGGACGCTTCTGACATGACGTGTCCCGCATGATACCTCAAAGCTGGCCGTGGCTTCCAGGACACAGGTGGCCCTCATCAACGGCGGCACCATCCGAGGAGACAAGGTTGCAGGGTCCAACGACTTTTCCTGGAGCAATGCAGTGAGTGTAGTGTGTGGTGTTTCGGCTCCCATCAGCCCGCAGCCCCGACAAGGTCTTCGCAGCTGGCGATCTTTCGAAAGAGATCGTCACAGAGTTGCATCCGTTTGGGAGCCTCGGCAACATTTTGAAGCAAGTTCTCCGAACCTCCCAAAGCCGGTGCTCATGCTGCATCCTCATAGGAACGGCATTGTCAAGATCTATGCAACCGGTGCAGAGATCAAGAACTACATCGATGATTCGTTGAAGTGCTACGATACTTTTTGTGGCAACTTCGTGAACCCCGCAGGGTTGCGGTACACGTTTGATCCGGCAGCGCAACACGGACAGAGGGTCAAAAGCCTGACTTTCGATGATGGAAGGCCAATTCCGGATGATGCCAGTCTCACGGTGGCGCTCACTGACTTTATGCTTTCGACATCCGCTCTGTCGTCGAATCGTCTCTACAATATGGTCACAGTGAATGATGCAGTTCCCCTCGTGCAGGCACTGTTCACGGCAGTTCTTGATGCGGGCACTTCGTGTATCAACCCCAAAACGGATGGGCGCATACAAGACGTGTGACCGCTTGCAACAGAACTTCGAGCAAGGAGCTTGCTGATGCTGCAACCTGTAGCCCGCGAATGTGGTCAACTTCAGCGTGGCAGTTTTTCCCGAAGTCCAGCACTAGCTCCCATATCGCAGTGTCGGCTGCGACTGCAGAAGAAAAGGTCGAGTCACTGGTTGGGCTGTAGCAATGGGTGTCCAGCGAAGTATCCGCCGAGAGTCTCTTGCTGTCGTGGGTGTTAGAGCGAGGCATGGCGTCGTTCACGACAAGTGGCCTTTCCGTCTTGACATTGACACAGAATATCAGGACGATTCCCTTTGCACATCGACGACACGCTGTGTATAGTTTGCATCAGTGTTCAACCGCAGGACTGGATCCTCGTGGCGGCTTCTTGACTGCAGCCTCGGGTGTTCACGAGCAATAGTTGAAGGCTCCAGTTGTCATGTGGCCTTAAATTTCAAACGCCTGGTTCCTTTTGCTTACAGTAATCGCAGGTTTTGGGCAGGTTTTGACAGGACTAGAAGCCTTGGTAAGCTGCAGGTTTGCACGCTGGTCTCCTGCGACTTGGCTGATCTTTCAGCATGCCTACATGAGGTGCTCCCCCTCACAGAGCCAAAGTTGCGCCCATCCCCGTTGCTGTGTGAATGCCTGACTCTTCCCACGGGTCATGTCGGAACCGAGGTATATGGTGCTTACCCTGCATTTGTGGACGTCTGAATTATCGAGCCAGCCGGAGCTTCTCCAGCTTTGTCTACACTCGCCTTCACGTCTACTTCTGCGTGGCATCTCGGTTTCTTGAGCCGCCGAAGTCTCCCAGCGGTCGTGAGCTTCAGTCGCGCAAGGGGTCGCTGCAGGACCGAATGACATACAGTAGCATAGAAGCGGTACTTCACGCCGTTCGACGCCGTGACTCATTCATCATCATTGTGCGGAGCTGCGGAGAACCACAAAATCCGAAAGTGCGTGTTTCAGGAGTACGGATGGGAGGGATGTTGCTGGTTTTGATGGTGCTCTTAGGAGACTAGGAATTTGCCGGATGGGCTGTGGTGCTGCCCCAGTTTCTGTGCTGCGTAGTTTGGACCCAGTCAGTACCCAGTTGCTGTGAAGTCTTGGCTGCCTTGTACGAGTTGCGAGAGTCAAAATCCGAAAGTGCAAGCTAAGGCGACCTACTTGAATGTGTTTATCCTGGTTTTCACCATAGGTGTGTTGCCAGATTGGACAGCAGCTTGGCCAGACAGTTGAGACTTTCACGGAGCGGTTTTTAGTTGCGAGTGGCCGCCCCGTCACTTGTTCGTCCTGAAACTGTCAGACTGATCATGTGTGCTACACCTAGAGTGGTCGACATGGCATTTAAAGAGAGCTCCCTCTGAAGATCTTTGACATACCTTGCCCGGACATATTAAGTGTCTAAGGCCCTTTTGCCTAAGACCAGCATGTTGTTCGCCGTGCTGGAAAGCGGACTAATGAATGACGTCGTAGTTTCGTACTAAACGGACAGCAGACGTATACAAGCATGTGGCGATTGCAAGACGGTCTACCCAGAGTGCTTGAAGAAAAAAGGTGAATGAGTTTTGCGTGTACTTTGTGGGCTTCGTTGACTGGGTCTTGATCCATACGGCGAAGCTGATCACCTCGTTATCCATTCTGCGCCTAGCCTGCAAGGGCAGATCGACCTTTATCTTGGCAAGGCAAGGCACGCTAAGCGGTCCGAGAAAGAAAGAGAGTCAATGCTGCCGATGGTGCAGCCTCAGAGCGCGCACAGCAGGCAGCGAAAGAAGAGTTTCCGGAGCTGGTGAGGGCAGAAATGATCTCACGAATGTTGCGGATACTGTGGCTTGGTTCGTTGTGGGCAACTGCACCCGGAATCCGGAAGGGTGGAACCTGCTGTCGTCTGTGGCAACACCTAGAAGCCCAAGATGCGGCCCGCCTCGTACACAGAGTTTACAACGCTCCCACCGTCCCAACGGAAGAAAGAGTGAGTTTACCGTCGAGCACTTCTCAGCAGCTTGCGGGGTGCCTGCTCCTGCAGATGCCCCATGTGTTTCGGAAGGTGCACGAGCATTCTCATGGTTTGCTAGCATCAGATGGGCAAGGTATTCAAGTGTGCCTCCTGAGGTTCGCATTCTACGTGGTCTTCCGATTCCGGAACAAAATAGCCATAGCTACTGGCTTAGAGCACATCACGCTTATTCGCTTCAATTGGAGGGAAGCTTGGCTGCTGATTCAGTACCCTGCAAATTGCCGCCCATGACTACGACCGTTTGTTGGCGAAGTTTATGTTTTGGCATTCTGCTTGCTACCTTTGGTTGCTTACATTCATATCAGACCCTGCGCATCGCTGTCCTCGCGATGAGAGTCCCGACGTTACGAAATTGAATCCTGCCTTGCCAGATTTTTCCCGACAATTACCGGGGCCCCTCGTGAGGGGTGCCCCGCTCCCTGGAGCGGGAGCTTCGCTCTTGCCCGGTGTTACGTCACGAGAGAATCCGAACACACATCGCAAATCACAGGCACATGAGCCAGCGTTTTATTGTGCACTTGTGCAGGATCTGTTCGGCCTCCGCTCTCGTCAGAGGCCCATCGAGGTTTTCATTTGGAAGGCCAGTGCAAGGGAAGCTTTGCCAATGAGCTCGCGGCCCAATCGTAGAATCTGAACAGCCAAAGCCCTTGAGCTGAACTAAGATTTCAAGCATCTTCTGTCCACTGTAGTGGCTGCCTTGGTTGTTTCCTGGCCGGTAGTTGGCATTTCTTGGAAGCTCGTACAACAGTTCTGTAGAGTTTTTGCATGCCTATGCCTTCTTGCGCTCTGTGAAGACCCAGCCCAGACAAAGTATTGCCTGCTCTGCCGGCTTGCTGCGCCACTGCTTTCACTTCGCGATCTCAGCAGGTCGAGGGGCTGCAGAGTGCATCCTCCAAGTTCACGAAGCCTAACGATCTCTTCGTCGAGTGTCATATGGGCTCCCCGACGCAATGGCAGGAGTGTATTGGCCTGGTTCCTTATTCCTTAGCTCAGGCGAAGCAGTTCCAGGTTTCTGTTGACCACTGCCGATCTGGATCAATCGACCTGCCATCACATGCATTTTCTGTTTGGGGATGGGCCAGCATTTTCTGTTTAGCCTTGCTCTGCAAGGATACAACGAGCCCATGCGGACCCGCGTTCACAACAACGCCGGCAGTGAAGCTGTGATAAGGGAGTCCTTTCAGCTGAACATAGATGCTGCTCGGAACGGCTTTGGCTTGGCGGTCGAGCGCGCGAATGTCTGCTTGACTTCCGTGTCGTGTTTGCATAAACGTGTAAGGAGAACTCGCCGGACACGTTGATGACGCTTCTGGCAAAGGACCAGTCGTTGCTCACCAACTCCGAGATTGCCTCGTTGCCGCAGTGAGTCGCCGTTGATACAGCAGCCAATGCTCAGACTGGCACCGTCGTGTCATTTATTTCTCCTTCCCCGTTCGTGGGCAGTGCAACAGCCTGACCAGCCTGATGCGATCAGCTGCAGCGTTTCTTCTTGGGATCTTGTGCCCGGTACCCTTCCGCAGTGGAGGTGGAGTTCTGCCACATATAAGTTGTGTTGAGCCACAACTAAGGCTCGGTTGACGCTCTCCACTAGAGAGCTGTGTGGCATTGAGGCTGTGGCCCCGCCTCGACACACAGATGCCCGACCGATGTTCAGACTGTCTGGGATCCCGGCAGGATCAGACCGGCAAGCGTCGAAGCACGTTTTCCTACGACGAGGCAGGGCCAGCTTTGTGTCGGTGTCCATGCCCTGTCAACCTAGATGGCTTGTCGAGACACGGCTTTGAAACAGGGTTTGGGTACGTAACCAGACGTATAGACTAAGTGCTCTTGATTTGGCAGGACTCCTTCCTGGAGCTCAGTCTGAATCCATCCGGGAAGATTTGGAGCCTTGGGCTAACATGCTGCCGTTGGCCTTCAAGACCTGCCTGATTGTTCCTGCTGAGGATTGCAGTCGCTCCTGTCGACGAGGCAGCGGAGGAGGAACGATCACTTTTGCTGCAAGAGGATTCCTTGCTGCCCTGTTGAGCAGCGTGCGGGCCTGACAAAGCCGGGCTCACGCAGCCGTTGGGCAGGTCCCTTTACTCAGAGCACGAAGCGATAGGACCAGAAATGGTCAGCGCTGTGCCACAGTAGTTCGAATGGGGGTCGAGTACCCTGTGAGCTTACAGTTCGTGGGACTACCAAACACCGAAACAGGGAGCGCCTGGCATGGCCAGAAACAGCCTGAACTAGGGCAACTAGGGGTTTGCATCAGACATCCCACAATGCACGAAATTCGACGTTTGCAGGCTGGACAGCTGTGAACAGCACCAATTGCCTGGCGAGCGCTGCAGGGGCACAATGACCTCATGTAAGCATTGTCACACACACACACACACGTGCCTGGATGTAAGGAAAGGGTGACCAAGCAGAAAAGGCAGAACATAGGGTGGCATTTGCGACTTAGATTTAGAAGTAGACATTGCAACAGAAGAGTGTGACGAAGACGAAAAGCAGATTTCAACCGTCACTGGGCAAGCAGTAGCAACAGCGGAGTAGAGGCCCAAGCGAGGCGGCGCATTGACAAGGCGATTCCGGTCTTGTGTCCGTGCAGTTGTTTCACTGAGCTATGCCTCAAGCGCCATAGCTATGTGCTGTGGGAAGAAGTTAGGAGCTTGCACGGGGCTATTGACAGCGATCAGCAGAGAACGCCGAACATTTGGGACTACAGAGGCCGAAGGCTTGCTATCTCTTCAGCCATCAAATGGCTCAAGGCTTAAATGTGCCTGTATCCAGACTGATTCAAACTCATGCCAGGATGTTGTTGGATTTGTCACCTGTCCAACTGCAAGAAAGCTCAGCAAGTCCGTGCAAGCTTGGTCATCACGGCCGCCTGCCACAACCTCGACGCGTTGTTAACTGGCAGCCGCAAGCCCCAAGCATTCGCCATCAGTGCGTGAAGGAGCCGACAAATTAGCCTTCTTGAAGCTCCCTAGTACTGCGAGATGGCGCCGCAAACCTGCTTGCCAGCCTTTGGCACCTCTGGCGTGTGGCCTTCCCGGCTTAGGACATCGGTGCAACCTGGCAGAAGGCAGGTTGATGTAGGATGTTTCTTGAGAAGTTTGGCTTCGAAACGTAGTGGATTTATCAAGAGGTAGTGTGTTGATGCGGGGCTCATAGAGTCCATGAGTGCTGGCTCGTGGCGACCACACCACAACCCTACATCGGGAGAATTGGAGTTGCCATATGCCCGCGAGACTTGAGACCCGTGATCCCGGCAAGTCTCGTCCTCCCAAGGCCAGGGCTTGTGAGGACCAGTGGTAACCGAAATTAGGATCATCAGAAGCCTGTGATGCCGGTGGATTTCAATGGTTTCATGCTTATGGCAATATAGCTGACTTTGACCAAGAAGTTCTACAGGTCAGAATGTTTCTGAACCACCAAGCACAGATGCTTGCAAGGCAGCAGCAGCAGCAGCAGCAGCAGCAGGAGGAGTAGTAGTAGTAGTGGTAGTAGTAGAAGAAGAAGTGGCACAGCAGCTACGATCACTGAAGCTAACGTGGAAAGCAACCACCAAGCACATGTGAGGAGCAGCACTACGGCTGATATGATTTCAGTAGTAACGACAATCTCGCCTAACTTAGTCGAGCGCGAGTGCTAAACAACGATGGACATGATAGTACATACCAAGGTAAAACCCTCAATCAGAGAGAGAGGTATTGCACGCAATCATCAGAGCGAGACGAAGAGAGAAGAGAGAGAGAGAGAGACTTTCCATACAACCACCAGATGGAACCGCGACGCCTTGACTACATCCTCGTGAAGCATCTGTTGTGCGACCCCGGGGAAGTACTAAACCACCGAGACATTGCTACATCTGACCATGAAGCCATAGCCGTCCCGCTCACCCAGGTGCAAATCCGACCAGCTGAACGTAAACCTGCACCAGCATGGACAAGCCGCAGTTTGTTGTCGAGCACCAAGGTGAAGCAAGTCTTGGAAGATTCCCAGGGGCGCGGGGGCGACCCCGTTCGCCTCATCCAGGACGTGGCGGTCGAGATCACTCGCCCGGGGAAAGCAAGACGACCCTTTCGCGAAAGCAGCGAGCTCAAACAACT
>CAJNDV010005703.1:66967-77545 GCA_905221635.1 Symbiodinium sp. CCMP2456 | reverse complement strand
GGGCTTTAGGGCTTTGGGGCTTTAGGGTTTTAGGGCTTAGGGTTGAGGGTTTAGGATTTTAGGGCTTAGGGTTTTAGGGTTTAGGGTTTAGGGTTTTAGGGTTTAGGGTTTTAGGGCATTGGGTTTAGAGTTTAGAGTGTAGGGTTTTAGGGCTTAGGGTTTAGGCTTGAGAGTTTTAGGGCTTAAGGTTTAGAGTTTAGTCAGGGTTTAGGGTTCAGGAGTAGAGTAGGTAAACTTGAACTTTTGGGGTACTATACTCCCAAAAAAATCCCAAAGGTTTACTTTTAGGTTCCATGATACTGGACAAGTAGAGAATCGTAATAAAGTAGTTGGGTTTAGGCTTAGGGTTTAGGGGTTAGGGGTTTAGGGGTTCAGGGGTTGAGGGATTTAGGGGTTTGGGGGTTTAGGGTTTCGGGGATTAGGGTGCAGGATTTTTTCCTTGGGCCTGGCGAGCTTGCTGTTTCCGGGGTCTCCCGAACAGTGGCTGCAAAAAACCTCAATTCAAACCCCTAGGCCCTAAACCCTAAACCCTAAACCCTAAACCCTAAACCCTAAACCCTAAGCCCTAAGCCCTAAACCCTCAGCCCTAAACCCTAAACCCCTAGGCCCTTAACCCTAAACCCTAAACCCCAGGCCTCTTGGTAGGGTCCTCTGCCGGAGCTGGGCCATAGTCGCGCTCCGGAGTTTCCTTGGGGTTTCGGTTCCCCGAGAGCCCAAACGGGAAGATCGCTACGGTTGATGATATAAATCCTGCATTACCCATAATAAAAAAAGGTTATAGTTCCCCTAGTTTAGGGTTTAGGTTTTACGGCATTATAAACGATATACTATAGTTCTCTTAGTTTAGGGTCCTTCAGGTAATGCAGGTTTTATATCATCAACAGTATGGGGGCCTGTAAGTGCAAGGGTTAGTATAAGGGTTCTTGCATGAAATGGGGGGTCCATAGGGGTGACTCTCAGGATGACAAACGGTTTAGTGTAGAAGCCTCTATAGCCTATAGCATGATATGCCCCGTTTTCATGAAGCAGGCCTGTCCACGAACCCTTAACTGAGGAGTATACAGGTTTTTGCTTTGTGATCTAAGAATGACTTTCGGCCTTTAGGGACCGTCTTTCTTTCCGTGGAGGTTGTCCAATCGTAAATGGGAGCTTTCGAAATTAGGGGTACCTTATTTTGGGGTCCTTATAATAAGAATACTACTGTTTAGGGTACCATATTGGGGTCCCCTATTTTCGGAAACCCCCAAATCAAGCTTGAACTATCGAGCTGTTTTTTGATTGCTGGACTCTCGGGTAGCTCACACCCTGACCCGAACTCCTGGCGATCTCCAGCCGGCAACCATCGTCACCGTGTTGCGTGCGCAGCTTGAAAATAGCTGCTGGCTAGCCATGGGTGCTGCTTCAGATCACTTGTTTAGATCTGCAGGGTCCTTGCAGAGTTGAGATTTGTTCCGATGTGCATCCAGAGCCTTGAAGCTGTGATACTGGGAACTTGATCCAAAAACCCGCAACGAAGGCGACTCCCTTCCTGGCAGCCAGGTAGCATCATTGATTCAGAACTCCAGTTCGTTTTGGGGGATCCCCCCCACTTTGCTTCCGCGTGCCCTGGCTCCACCGTAGGCCTCGTTGGCCCGAAGTCCTAAAACATAAGCCCGAACCCTTGCAACTTCCTTGCCTATGCTTTAAGATGATTTCTCAATATCCCTCAAGGATAAGACAGCCCATGATCCCTGGTTTTTTCGCGTTCTCACAGCTGATCAAACCAAGCTCTGTCAAAAATGCTCAGCTCGAAAAGCGCTCAACACACAAACAGCATGTGGTTAGACGGAGCAGAGACCCATTTCTCCTTCCTGCTCTCATGGAGAATGCTGAGAACAGTCGCATCCTCATGGGCTTCGAAATCATCAGATCTGCAGCCTGCGCCCGTGAGACCCTAAACCTTAAACCCGAAGCCCAAAGTCCCTAAACCCTAAACCCTGAACCCTAAACCCTAAACCCTAAACCCTAAACCCTAAACCCTAAACCCTAAACCCCAAAACCCAAAATCCCTAAATCGCTAAACCCTACGCTCTCAGCCCCTAATTAACTCCAGAGACGAGCCCGGAATTTGAGGTTCGTGTTTGGAGTGTCGTCGTTTTCGCCGCATTCGATGGCTTTCGCTCTTGACGGTTTGGGGTTTTAGGGTTTAGGGTTTTAGGGTTTAGAGTTTCAGGGTTTCAGGGTTTAGGGTTTGGGGTTTCATATGGTTTCATTTTTTTCCGACCTCTGTCGGATCCGAACCCCAGGGTTGAGGGTTTAGGGCCCCCTGACCAAGTATGACATACCAGCCATGCCATAGGATTAGAGCTCAAATAGGCGCAGGGCTAAACTAGCATGACTCGTATGATTTAGTTTTGGCTAAATTATCATGATTGTGCTAGTTGTTATTGTTAGTATCAACAATACGTAGTCTTCCCTTACACTCCCCGTACACATACGTTGTACGGCACCTCAGGCTACCATGGCCCATGCTACTGAGTTCTGTAGTGGTTGAGGCTCCTCTGCTGGTGTTTTTGTCGAGGCCAGACCTTGTACCCTAAACCCCAAACCCTAAACCCCTAAACCCTAAACCCTAAACCCCTAAACCCTAAACCCTAAAACCTAAGCCCCTAAACCCTAATTGCCTTCATCACCTCGGCATGCAGTTTTCGTTACTGGCTTTTTGGTCTATGGGCTACATGGCGCCCTCAGGATTCTCCCATACTTCTTGTAGGCTCTCCACAAGACGGTTCTGGGGTTTAGGGTTTAGGGTTTGGGATGTATGGTTTAGGGTTTGGGGTTTAGGATTTAGGGTTTAGGGTTTAAGATTTAGGGTTTAGGGTTTAGGGAAGTCAGTGGTTGGAAGGTGTTTCCTTGAAGCGAGTTCTGACGATGCTGCTTGTTCTCTGCGCATGCTTCGGGTAGCCATTGGCAGGCGAGCCCGCTGGCACCGAGGAGGTCATGCCATGAGCTGTTTGGGGTTTAGGGTTTGGGTACCCTAAACCCTAAACCCTAAACCGTAGGGTTTAGGATTTCGGGTTTCCTGGCTGCCGGGGTAGCTCTAAACCTCAACTCCCGACAGGTACGGTCGCCACTGCTATGAAATTATCTGGTGCCTTCGAACGGGTATACTGCTTAGGGTTTAGGCTTTAGGATCTAGGTTTTAGGGTTTAGTGTTTTTACTGGAAAGGACAGTAGTCTTGATCCAGCTTTTCAGGAAGCCTGCTTACAATCTGCAACCGGGGTTTGCCAAGTTGGTGGTTGCATACTGCCGATACTTACCCAGGATGGAGGCAATGTCTGGGGCATAGGGATTCTGGTCGGATCCTGATTCGGGGTGCGGACCTTCTGTTGATGGCATTTCGGGGTATGCTTTCAGAACGACCATAACTTGTATCGAAGGACATGTCCCTGCCGGCCCAGCAGCAAGCGGTGTGCTACTCCTTGAGACACCTGGCTGCACGCTGGCCACGTTGAGCAGACCTGAATATCTGCCTGTCGAACCTACTACTTTGCGATAAATGCCGTGATTATTATGTCTGTTAGCGCTGCCGCTGCTGTTTCTGTGGCAATTATTCCATGATGCGGAAGCCGCTGCTTGAGCGGACATGACAAGCATGCCCGATGTTCTTTGCGTCAACTTGGCCCTAAACCCAAGCCCATCTTACATGTTCGCAAATGAACAACTCTGTTTAGAGGGAACGGTGCTGAAGCCTTTTCTTTTGGCCCTTTGCATGCATAAGGGTTCCTCTGAGGATCATTATACGGGTACTAGTTTATACAGGTTCCTATAAGGATTATTTTATGGGGTACCATGATAAAGGCTCCGAGGGTTCCAATAAGGGTTGCACTAGGGGCTACCATGTGCTGTATACATTGTGAATGAACCACAGGGAAGCATTCCCGAGATGCAAAGGGGGAAGGCCTAGTGTCAGAATCAAGGGTTTAGGGTTTAGGGTTAACTGTCCCTAAACCCTAAACCTAAACCCTAAACGGTTTAGGGACAGTTAACCCTACACCCTAAACCCTAAACCCTAAACCCAGTGATCCTGCACACCGCATGTCGTTCTCCTCCAGGCGATGAAGAAGAGCAGGATGAGGAGCCCGTTGGTTTTGTGCAGGCAGCAGTTTAGAAATGTGTTCTGTGCAGAAGAGTTTAGCTGGGTCCATGTTGGATACAATTTTACATTTCTGTCTTAAGAAACCCAATACAGATTAAAAATGTTCATTTTTCATATATCCCCAACATGGAACCAGTTGGGACCGCGCAGAAGAGTTTAGGGTTTAGGGTTTAGGGCTTAGGACTATCAGTCTCCCGGACATTGGCCTTGAGGGTTCAAGCCTCGACTCAGATATCTGCGCCCAGAATCGCCAACGCGACACACCGGTCCTACTAGGCTACTGTATAAGGGAGGACTACGTATTGTCTGTTTGTAAAAAAAAACAGTAGAAATGCTAGTAGTACCACTTCCAGTGTGAGGTGTTTAGTCTGGAATTCATGTCATCGGCCAAGGGCGTTCCAGAGATTCAGGGTTTAGGCCTTTAGGCATCAATATCTGAGTTGTTGGGCTTAGGGTTTGGGAGAGCTACATTCCCCGCTTTGCCAAGATCTGTGCGCACTCTATCGTTGTTGGCATCGCTGTTCTCGTTGTTGCCCTGATTATTTCTAACCTGTTCTTGAGTTGCTACTAGCAAGAAAAGTTAGACATGCAGCATTATGACAGCAACTTTTTTGATACATCTGCTAGGGCAGCTAAGTGAAGTGGCTAGCGAGCCGAGGACTTGTTTTCTATGCTCTGCTCGTTTGTCAACAACATAACACGTGACGACCTGTCGTAGTGGTGCAGGATACTATCTCTCATCAGCGCGATTGTTCTCAGCTGGTTCATGCTATTGTGACTGCTTTTGATGCCCGTCAGAGTATCGTCGGAGCTGTTACTGCCTTTATTTTTACGTCGATCGCTCTAGATTTTTTACATGATCGCTCCTCGCGGCATCAGTCTTGTTATCTGGCCGTTTTAGCTTCTGTCTTTGTGGCCGACTTTTATGGGTTTAGGGTTTCGGGTTGCCAATACATAGGGTCGAACCATGGAGTTTAGCTTGAAGTCACAGTTGTTGATGTGAGGCTTCAGTTCTTTTGTTTAAAGCTGTTTCGGTTTCACCGTGGATCTGCATTTCATTCCGTTGGGTAAATCACACCTTCTCGGAGTGGGATTCGTTCAGTTTTTTCCCGTTCCTGATGTTGCACGGAATGAAAACGACTTGAGATATTTGGGTGTGTGAGCTTTGGATGTGCGATTATGGATTTGGTGCGTTGGGTTTAGGAAACAGGAGCCATGGTTCTTGATTCAGCATTCTTGGGGGGTGCCGAATTCAAGCTACCCGGGACTGTTCGCTAGCAAATAAGCATGACCTGGCTTGCGATGAAGGATTTGGGTGCGACTCTTCCTTGCTTCCGTCCTAAAACCTTGAACCTCAAACCTTAAATCTTGAACCCCAAGCCCCTTCACCCCAAACCCCACATTCCAACCTAAACTCCAAGCCCGAACCCCCTCAGCGAGGAGGATGAGATCTCGGAGGTGGAGGACTTTGCAAGCCCTGGCCTTAGGCCTTGGGGGTTTGAGGTTCCGGGTTTAGGGTTTAGGGTTTGAGGTGTTTAGGGTTTACGGTTTAAGTTTGGGGGGTTAGGGTTCAGGGTTTGAGGCATTTAGGGTTTAGGGTTCAGGGTTTAGGGTTGAGGGTTTGAGGTGTTGAGGGTTTAGGGCTCAGGGTTTAAGGTTTAGGGGTTAGGGTTTAGGGCCCCGACACCCTACTCCAATTATTAAGACCCTTATACTACGGCCTCATGAGGTCTCAAGGACGGCAAGCCTTCATTTCTTTGTTTGACAGCATCTGCGGCTGTCTTGGCGCTTTGGTTTGGTCATAGTCATCCTTTGGGGGGTGGGGGACTATACTTCCTGAAATAGGCCTTATTAGGTCCTTATTGCTGGTATTACGGCCCCCTACCCCCTCCCCCCTACAAATCCCTCAACTCAAGAAATGTCACCGCAACCCTAAACCATAAGCCCTAAAGTGTGCGCCAGCCTGACTTCGTTCGTCACTTGCTTCGATGAATTATGGGCTCAACGATTGACGATGACAGCTTTTTCGTGGCTGCTTGAAAGCGCCTGGAAGCGCATCGCCCACTGGATGTGGGAGCGCAGCGATTACCTTTGCCCGCGGGTGGTCTACAAATGGCATCATCCTCTACAGCCACGACGGGCAGACACCCCGTCCCTGGCTTTCTATTTCAGGATCTAGGGCCTTTTTGGGTTGTAGGCTCGGTGTTTCGGGGGTTAGCGAGCGTTCTCCAAGCAGGAAGCGCAGGGGGCAGAGGACGTGCGGCAACTCGAGAATTGCCATCTTGCGTACTTACGTACGTCTACTTGTGCGTTCATTGCCTTTCGAACTTGAAGAGCGGGCAGACCACGAAACCCTAAACCTCTTAAGTCCGCAATATCCTAAATCCTAAATCTCACGGTTTCCCTAAACCAGATTGTGTCACTGCTGGGTCTTAACCAACATCACAAGGGCGTTTGAAGTAATTAACTGCTTGAAATGACTGACAACCACTACTCATGTCTACAAGACAAGGGCCCTAGCAGGACGCTTTAAGGCTTTTGCTGTATGTTACTAGTGGTTAGGGTTTAGGACTCCTTACTCTTCTGTGCGCTCTATCTCTCTCTCTATATATACATATATATATATACACACATATGTATATACTGGTGACCATCTGCATATATATATATGTGTTTATATGTATGTAAGCACATATATGGAAAGAGGTACCTGGGACGTTTTTGGAAAGGAGCGAGCAATCGGCTTTCAGGCTTTTGAGAGGTTCCTTAACGACTCCGGCCTTCTGAGGTCTTAGGGATTTAGGGTTTCTGAGGTCTTAGGGATTTAGGGTTTAAGGGATTCAGGGATTTTGGGATTTAGGGGTTTAGGGGTTTAGGGGTTTAGGGTGCTTCCAAAACCCTAAACCCTCAACCCTAAACCCCGAAGCCCCTAAACCCTAAACCCTAAACCCTAAACCCTAAACCCCTAAATCCCTAAACCCCTAAACCCCTAAACCCCTTAACCCTAGGTTTCGGGTGCCAGGTTGCTCTTCCCGGGGGGCTTCAGGGGCCTGTGCAGGGGTTGAGGGTTGAGGGTTTAGGGTTTAGGGTTGAGGGTTTAGGGTTGAGGGTTTAGGGCTTAGGGTTTAGGGTGAAGGGTTAAGGGTTTAGGGTTTGGGGTTCAGGGTTGAGGGTGTAGGGTCTAGGGTTTAGGGTGTAGAGTTTAGGGCTGCAAAGTTTAGGGCTGTGGACGCAGGATGCTGTGGTGCAGTGCTGAAGAGCGTGTCTGGTTCATAGAGGGGCCTACATAAGTACCTACACAATTTTAGGGGATCCTTAGTATGATCATAGTACAATATACCCCAAAACCCTTCTCTGACTATTAAGGCCCCTACACTATGCTCTGGTACAGAAGAAAGCCTTGAGCCGGAACCTTGAACCCTAAACCCTAAAGCCCAAACCCTAAACCCTAAACCCTAAAGCGCAAACAACCCCTAAAGCTCAAGCCCTAAGCCCTAAACCCTCAACCCTAAAGCCCCAGCAACCCCTACAGCCCAAACACTGAACCCTAAACCCTCAACCCTAAAGCCGCAGCAACCCCTAAAGCCCAAGCCCTAACCCCAAAGTTCCTTCAAAAACCGACACCCGTCGGCTTTGGCAGAAGTCCTCAGGTGATGCAAGGAAGATCAAGGAGCGCCTCTCTACGATGTTGCCCAGCATAAGAAGGGGGGCTTACAGTAGGGTTTCGGGTTCGGGGTTTATAAGGTTTAGGGTTTAGGGTCTAGGGTATAAGTAAACTTTGGGTTGAAGGTTTCGGGTCTGGGAGTTTCTGTATGGGCGCTTCTAAGGTTTTGGATGGGTCCAGCTTATTTTTTGCGCGCATTGTCATATTTTGTCAGGGCCTGTAGGCATTATAAGAGAAGTCTGTTGCGATTCTTTTATGGGCATGTTTCTGAATCCCCAAAGTGTCGGATATGTACCAAGTGCCCCAGCAACAGCAGGCGGTTTCTCAAACAGCTTTGCGTAGGGTGTGCACGTCTTCGAGCGTGGCATCGTTATAGACATGTTGCAAATTGTTGAAAGCAGGTTTGCGCAATAGCATCTTCGATTTGGTGCCTTTGTGTCGGGTGTTGAGTTTGGGGTGTTGGGCTTTGTGGGGGCAGCACACCCCTGCTGGGTTATTGGTGCTTGCTCAGAATAGGAAGTTTGGGGTGGTTTGAGGTCCGGGGCTAAGTTGTTCATGTACGTGTGGTGGAAGATCTTCTTGCTGCCTTTTTCTTGGCGTGACTGCGACGACCCTAAACCCTAAACCCTAAACCCTAAACCCTAAACCGTAAACCCTAAACCCTGCACTACTGTGATGACGGTGGCGACGGCCGCGATGGCGACCACGCCATTAGGGTGGGAGACGGAGAGCCCGATCTCCAACCTGCACGAGTATCTGACGGAGGTTACCGGCAATCGCCACGGTTTAGGGTTTAGGGGTTTAGGGTTTAGGGTTTTAGGGTTTAGGGTTTAGGGCAGGGGGTTCAGGGCTCGACGGCTCGAGGCGCAACGTTTGTGCCATTCTTATGTAATATAGGGTCCTTGGTAATTAGAATAGGGTTTTGGGGTCCATTATACTATATTTATAATAAGGAACCCCCAAGATAGTATTGGTAAGTATTTAGGCCCCTACATTACGCCAAACCCGAAACCCTCAACCCCAAACCTTAGATCGCAAGCATTCCTGAACCCGAAGCATGAGAACGCATCCCAATGGGCTTTAGGACTCCGAGGACGGGTTCCAAGTTTTCCCGAGAGCTAAAGAAGTTTCGGATTTGCTCGGTCTAATTTTGAACTCTTCCCTAAACAACCCTAAACCCTAAAGCCTAAACCCTAAACCGAAACCCCAAGCCCACGCCAGGCTCATCTCTATAGCCGCAACCTGAATCCCCTAAAGCCTAAACCCCGAAAGCCATGCCCCGAAGGACTCGACTCCTGGACCCTTCCACCAACGCCCTTAAACCCTAAACGCTAAAATCCCAAGCCCTAAAGCCCTTAAGCCCTGAAACCCTGAAGCGCTTAAGGCCTGAAGCCCTTAAACCCTTAAGCCCTGAAGGCCAGAAAGCCTTAAAACCTTAAACTTCAGACCTTCAGCCCCAAAGCAAGAGAGCCGCAACCCGGCCTTCGGAAGCCATGGAGTCACGAGGTTCGAGCACAACGATCTCATCAACAACCGGATGGCCGTGTTGACGAAGGTAGTCGTATGTCGGGATCTGGGCCTGTAGAGTGGGTTTAGGGTTGGTAAAATTTTGGGAGCGGGGCCTCTGGGTTTGGTGTCTCGACTGTGGCTAGCATAGGGCTTAGGGCTTCAAACCTCTGTTGTACCGTTCTAGAGCCCCAAGGCTCAAGGCAAGCTGCCACGGCGTACTTATCTGTGAGTTTGTTGCGCCATGGCTCCTGCACCAAAGTCGCATCTTCTGCCGCCAACGCGGGAGGTGCCCGTCAACAAGTTCAGGTAGAGATTGGATTCTGTCAGGCTTCTTTGGGCAGGGTTCATTGTTGTGACTGTGGTTGGGTTTTCCTAGCTACACTGTTGGAACCGGCACTATTGTTCGCTGACTTAGCGAGTTTGGTGACAGCTGAGATGCTACGCAGTCAGTCTGGAACAGGACTAGTAGAAACGATGCCAGCGGTTCGCGTACCACAGCCATGTTATGAAAGCCACTCATACGACTGATATGAGTGTACTACGAGTGTCACTTCTCTTGGGTACTTCAGACTTCTGATCCCGGGAATACTGCACATACTAACATGGCTTGCTGTCGCGAGTGTTGGGTCTGTCAGCTACTTTTACTACGAGTGCTCCTGCCGCTGCTGGCCTTGATACCGCGCGACAGAAGTGCAGCGATTTGATCATATACTGCTCTCCGAACAAAAGCTTGTAATCACGCTTGGTGTTTCCTGAGTAATGTAGGGGGCAAAGGTTTAGGGTGGGGGCTTGCTCAACATGCTGGCTTCCGCGAAAATGGGCTTGATCCGAAGTCTTCCGAGCCTCCTCTGCGTCTTAGGAGACGAGCAAAGCTAAACCAAGGACGACTCATAAAGGAACAAACCTTCCACTGCCACGGTTGTCAAGAGGCACGCTATGCCCTTGGCGCTTAGTCTCAATTGACCCGATTCCCTAAACCCTGACCTCTAAACCCTAAACCCTAAATTCCCTAAGCCATAGAGCCTAAACCGTGGTGATCATTGTAGCAGCCATCCCCCCTCAACTTTGAACCAACAGCCCTTCAGGAAAGCCGAATCCCGAATGCGCAACCCCCAAACCCCTATGAAGCATCCCTTGCAGCCCCTAAAGGTCTGTGAAACCCAGATCAAAGACTTGTCAAAGTTAACAGCTTTTTTGCACAATTTCTCTTCAACTGCATATACCTCTAAACCCTAAACGCGGAATCCCCAAAACCCTAAACCCTAA
>CAJNDV010005703.1:37939-49269 GCA_905221635.1 Symbiodinium sp. CCMP2456 | reverse complement strand
TTTTTATGCTGGCTTTGTCTTCGAGGGAATAGGCCTGAGCTACAGGGGTCAGGCCGCATCGATGCTCGCATGGGCACGGCTAGGGATCGCATAATGCTCTTGATGTCTTTTTCCATGTTCAACAACCTTGGAAACCTTGCGACTTGAACATGCTGATTTTTCAACCGGACATTTCTGACACATGGCATGTTCTCTTGAGTCAATGCTTTGCATTGCCGTTTGTCGTGCTCGCAGGTTGAGAGAGTCTGGTCCTCTCTGTTCTGTGTCATTCAGGCGACAGTACGGAGCAACATGACACACGACAAACAAAGTTTCCAATGTTTCCTTAGCGCTATCTGTGACGCTTAGCGGAAGTGCATCCTCTTCGTCTCTCATAAGCAGAGGCGGCATGTCGGTGCCCTCGGACTCCTTCGAGACTGTTGCCTTGGAGGCGCCGACCGCGGCTTCAGCTTTGGCCGAGAGCCTGGGCCGCCAGCTCGGTGGCTTGCCTGAGGAGTCGCCCACAGTCGAGGAGCGGCTGCGAGCTTTGGAGAAGTCTCAGAGGTCTGTTGAGGCCGAGCTACGCTTCTTCTCGGTCCGACTTCGAGATGTTTCAGAAGGCATGCGCCGCGGCAAGGCTTCCACGGCTTTGCTCCAGGATCAGCTTGCCCGCGTGGCCGACCTCCTTGGAGATCTTCAGTCGCGCATGGTGCAACATCTGGGTCCTCTTGTTGATGACAATGCACCGCCGACTCCTGACGCGGCGACGGATGCCAGGCCTTCTTCCTCCGGCTCCCAGGACAAGTCATCGATTGAGGTCGCGTTTGCTACATTGCTTTCCGAAATGGCCGATCTTCAAGCTCATCATAAGGGCCACTCCCAGGTGATCGGCTCGCATGCTCAGGCCATTGAGAGCCTCCAGAATCAGATCGACCGTCTTCGGTCCAGCAGTGGTCCGAGTGCTTCCGCGAAGGAGGATCGCTGATTTTGCTTCCAGGAGCGACATCTTTCCCAGGTACTTCGCTCCCGGCTGTTTTGGTGCCAGTTTTGTGGCTCGATGTGACATGGTCGATGGCAATTCGCTGACTGCAGTTTTGATGCCGCGTCTGTTGCTTGATGCAAAATTTTCGGTAGCCCCTCGCTGACTGCAGCTTTCATGTGAGACTGACCCTGGCTCTGCTGGTTCATGCGCAAGTGTTCGTCTTTTTTCCTGTGACCATGCTCAGTGCGGCTCAGCTTCCGTCCGTTCTTTTACGGTCTGCCGGCTCTTAGCCTTTGGCGTAGGGGTGGCGGGGTGAAGCACGCCTTTCTGGAGGCGCTCCGGAGCTTCGCAGAAGCCTTCAGCGCCCCCCCTTTTTCTCCTGGTCAGGCATTTTCTTTTTCTCCCAGCAGGCTCGTTTCTTTTCGGGGGGTCATCCTAACGAGCCTGGCACTTAATTGCTTGGCAGGGAAACTCGTGGGCCAGACTGGAGGCTCCGACCTGGAGGCCAGTCGGGGAATCGCACCGGTGAGCAACTCGTGGTGCTCGATCTTCTGGTGCCAGGTCCCAACGGAAGCCACGGGCTCGTTCTGGAGAGTCTTGAGCATCCCTTGGGAAGCCACTCAGGTCGGCCTCTCTTTTCGGGAGCAGAGTCGCTACCGGACCCGGTCTCGGCGAGCCGGGACTTCGCGAGACGCCGAATACTCCCTGCGCAAATCAGGTCCTTGCAGCTGCCTTACGGGAGGCCTCGACAGTCACTCGTTGGGAGCCGGCATAATTACCTAATCTGGAGGTCGTCTCATCCACGTCTGGTCGGATAGCTGTTCTCACTTGGCAGGACGCCCGAAGCTTGTTGCTCCCTTCCCACGGTAATGCACCTGCCAGGACGACCGACATATTCGTGGCCAAGACTATAGGCAGGAGGCAGGCAGGGCAGCAGGTTGGTGACGGTCTGTGTCGTTGTGCCCACATGTTACACGTTTCTTGGTAGCGCTTAGGTCCCTCTTTTGCTTTTCCCCCAAACTGGGGGGGGGGTCTGATTGAATTTGCTTTCGCCCCCAAGCACGGGGGGGGGCAATTGGGATGGACCTCGATCCGTGGTATCACAACCTCAGTGGATTCCGTAAGAGGTGGGCTACAGCGTTATCCGATGATCCAGTGGACGGCTCCAATGAATCAGCGATAGCTTCAGGATCTTCCTGGATCGAGGTTGAAGCAGCTTCGGAATGTAGCGACACAGCTCGAGAAATTACTGATTCACAACCGGCGGCCAAGTTGCCAAGGCTGAGTGGAACAGCCGCATCAGGACAGATACAAACCTTGCCTTTGGACATACGAGGAGCAGTAGAGTCTACGATCCCCGTCAAGGTCACCATGCCTCGGGAGAGGGGACCCTTAGCTTCTCTATTTGGTGGGCCGTGGGGGCCCTACCGCCCTTTGTCGATGACTCGGCTGCCTGCACCCATACCTCCCCGGAACATCAGGCATGATATCGAGCCTCCGAAGCCAATGTCACTCAACCAAGCGAGATTGAGATCGGTGAGGGCTGGGCAACCGGAGGATGATAGGGCTAGGGCATTGCGTCGCTTCAAGGTGCTGATTCTATTGGATCCAATGGCCACTAGAGCAGGGCGACAGATGACGGATATAGCGGGGCTTTGCAGTGACGAAGCTAGGGCCATCGAAACGCTCAAGGACATTTTGTCCCCAAAGTCGACGGGAACCCTAGTCAAGAGGTCTGGCTCTCTGTGGAGGTATGCTGCATTTTTGGCGGGTCGAGGGGTCACTTCACCGTTTGCGGCTGACGAGGCTAACCTCTATTTGTATTTGCAGAAGCTTAAGAAGGAAAAGTGCACCAGTACGGCATCCGTCCTTTTGGAGGCGATGCGATTTGCCCACGGCATGTTCGGATTCCTTAAAGTCACCCTTGCCGAGCTCGATTCCCCCAGGGTAAAGGGAGCTGCGCACTCCATGTTTGTTCAGAAGAAGGCAAGGTCGCAGGCTCCAGCCATCCCGGTGGACGTCGTGAAGAAACTGGTTGTACATGCAGGAGACCCAGCAGAAGAGCCTCATGTGTCGATGATCGCAGGTCAACTCTTGAAGTGTGTTTTTGGGGTTGGAAGATGGAGCGACTTCAGGAGTGCAGGGGGTCTCGAGATAGATGAGTTTGAGGGCACGGTGATGTGGACCATGTGGACTACAGATCATAAACCCGCTCAGACCAAGGAGGCCAAGACCCGCTTGCTACCCTTTTTAGGCCTAGGATACTGGCCGGGCTTCGGGGACTGGATCAGCACCGTGGTCGACAACCAGATCGCGGCAGGCTTAGATCAGTGGTTGCCCTCTTGGAACCATCACAGCTCTACTTGGAATCCGTGGCTCATGAGTTCATCCGAAGCTACCGCCTGGTTGAGAGAGTTTGCGGAGCCAGTGGTGGGGCCGGAAGTGGCCCAGAAGCTTAGATCACACTCCTGTAAGCACACTCTGCTCACCTGGGCGAGGGGGTTCCGGTCTCTTCACGAGGGAAGAGAGGACTATGTTAGGACACCATGTTGAGGCGGCGACGAAATCCGCTACTACCTACGATCATAACACCATGCTCGCTCTCCAAGCAAAGGTGCTCAAGATGATAGAGATGATCGCAGTAGGTTCATATCGACCGGACGATCCTCCGGCGGCCCGACTGAGGGCCATGGCGGGATCGAGTCAGGACAATCGGGAGCATCAGGGTGAGTTGGCTGAAGAGCAACACATGCGAGCTGCGAATCAGAGCTCCTCGTCCGATGATGACGAGGAGGCAGAACCTAAGGAAGTCATCGAGGTTCAGAGAGAACCTCTCCCGGTGGAGGCCGGGGCCTATGCCTGGTTTCGGCACCGGGTCAGCAGCATAGTGCACATAGCTTCCGATTCCCGCGGTCATCGTTTGAGGTGCGGCAGGATAGTCTCGTGTAATTTTGAACAGGTAGAACCTGTCAATCTGGATCGAGTCCAGAGTTTCTTTTGTGTCCAGTGCAGCAGGGCTCAGGACGCATGATCAAGACAGGACGACTGCGCAGCGCGTAAGCGCCGACTTCGAATCTGCATCCTAGGCTTGCGATCGAGGGTCATGCCGAACGCTCCGATTGAAGTGTTGGCTTGCAAGGTAGGCTCTCCAATAGCATACCAACATGGCGCTCGATAGTGAAGCTTCATTCAGATCCAGATGCTTGTCGTGCGGCCTGACCGAGAATGTCGTTCAGGAGATGTACGATGGAGGGATCACCACATTCGCAGGCCTCGCCTTTTGCACCCCGCATCAGGCGAACGCAGGCATCGATGATGCTGCCCTGATGAACCATGTTAACGGGCTGCTTACTCATGCTTTGACTCCAACGGCAGTGGCGGGTCTTAGGCGCCTGGCCTTTGAGGCCCAGGCGCTTGCCCTTCAGGATTTGAAAACCAAGCTCGAGAGCCCAGCCGAGCACGAGCCAAAGGTTCTTCCGCTCCAGGAGAAGATGGCCCGGCTCACGAGGCAGAAAGATCGTCTTGTGGGGGTAGTGCTCACCCCTCACAATACTCCCAGCCACGCCTTAATAGACAAGGAGAGCTCACAGTTGGAGGAAGGGTCTCTCCAGTGGATCCATCCCAACAAGTGCACCTCGCGACACTCTGAGGCTCTCTCGGAGAAGCCTCAGACTTCTTTGTCATTCGATTCCAAGGGGTCCATCAAGGTAAGTAAGGCATCGCACGATACAGAGTGTGATACAAGCAGCGCTCACCTCTTGAGGGTGGCCCTCCAGAGGCGAGCTTTGGCCTATGACGTGGCCAATCTCTCCAGCTTCAACGTTATGGAGAAGTGGCACCAGTCGCTGTTCGATCGGCTTCATCATGTACCACCTCCTGGGTACTTGGCTACTTCCTTGCATCAACTGGTGGCTGCGGACAAGCTGTGGCTGCTCGTCGCGGAGGACACCCGGGCGAAGCTCACGGAGATGGACCCCGACCAGCCGGCCCTGAGACTATGCGAGTCTCACATGAACTACTACACGGACCATCCGGACGTCCTCTTCCATCTGATGCCGCTCAAGGCGGGAGGAGCGACGGGCAGCGGTAAGCAACCTCCTTCTGATCAGCCAGGTCGGTCGCGCAATGCTCGCCGCCAGAACCGGAGTCAAGGCTCCAAGATGACCCAGCAGGCCCACACCAAGAAGACGGACAATCCGGGCTACTCTCCCATCGTGGTCCCAGAAGGCTGTACCATCGTATTCAATGGCGGCAAGCCCATTTGCAAGAAGTTCAATGTGGGACGATGCAAGGCGAAGACGGCCAAAGGGGGCCGATGCTCCAATGGCTTCCACGTCTGCTGGAAAGAAGGATGCCATAGGCCATTCGCTTATCCAGAGTGTCGTCACAAGGAGTGACTAGGTCACCAGACCGGAGATCTGGTGACCGAGCAGACCGTGGTGACATCCCCAGAAGAATTCGCAAGTGCATTGATAGCGCAGGACGACCTGTCCTACGACAGTCTTCGCCGTCTTTTCTCCCTTTTGCCGCTTGAACCCCCGGCCAGGGGCGTGGGTATCGGGAAGTCAGGCTCCTTCACTACGGGTGCCTACTCCTTCGGCGGCGAGGTTGGACTTCGCCGCAATCTTTCCTCCTTCCCGATTACCTCGTCACTCCTCGCCAGGCATGTCAAGGCCATTTCTCCGTCTTTCTCCTTCACGAGTGTGGCGCTCTTTCGCAATTTGAAAACTCCTTGTCATCGAGATGCCAATAACTTCCCCGACTCCTATAACCTGGTTGCCCCCGCGGCTCACTTCGAGAATGGTGCGATCTGGTGTGAAGATGATGGAGGAGATCATCTTCTTCATTGCGATGGAGTACCTTGTCGAGGACGTCTTCTGGATGTGGCGCGAGGACCCGTTCTACTCCCGGCAGCGTCTTCCAGGCATTGCACTTTGGATTGGACGGGCGACCGCCTTGTATTGGTCGCGTTCTCCATCCGCGAGGCCTTGGAGTTACCCGTGGAATTTCAAGATCGTCTCCGGCAACTTCATTTCACTCTCCCGGACAGGGTCAGTGACCTTACCCAGCCCCTCTTCCTCTGACCCGATCACCGCTGAAGGTCCTTCGTCCTCCTCTCATGGTTGAGATCTGCTCCGGATGGGGCTCCTTGTCTGCGGCCTTTCGAGACCGAGGATTCCCCACTATGGCCATTGACCGCCCAGGCAACGACCGTAGATTGTCGCATTCTTTTGTGCCCGTGGATCTCACGCTTCCTCGCAATCAGGAGCTTTTGATGGGAGCCTTGAACGATGCTGTGCTCGTGGGCCATGTTCATCTGGGGGTCCCTTGTGGCACCTGTAGCAGGGCTCGGGATAAGGCTCTGCCTAAGAAGGTACGCAGCCGGTTTGCTGCCCCTCAGCCGCTACGTGATGCTGCTCATCCCTTAGGGAAGCCTAGTCTTACAGGACCCTCTCGAGACCGTGTTCGCGCTGCTAATGAGCTGTATCGCTTCGCGCTGACGGTCGTTATGTGGGCTTACCAGCATGGAGTACCGGTGACCATCGAGAACCCTTCGCGTAGCTGGCTTTGGCCAGCCCTTGAGTGCCTCGTCAAGAGCATGACCGCCAAATGCGGACCAGACTTGCGAAGGGCCTGGAAGTCTTTACGCTACTTTGATCTGGATGCTTGCATGTTTGGGGGTAAGCGTAAAAAGCGCACGAGGTTGGCGTCTTCCTTTGATCTCTCTTCGATGGCCCGCTCTTGTGACGGACAACATGACCACTTGCCTTGGTCCATCACTGAGGTCAACCAGAAGCTCTCCTTTGCTACCGCCGAGGATGCCCAGTACCCCTCGCTCTTTTGCCAGACCTTCGCGGACCTCTTTGTGGTGCATTGGGAGAGCTCCGGTCTGCTGCTTCCCCCGCCCGGTAACTTCGGCTCGCTCTCCGGAAAGTCGCGAGCTGCCCCTCCTCTCATTCCGCAATTTCGTGAGGTCCTCGAGGTACCGGTTGCCCCCCAGGGAGAGCAATACAAGCTTCTTGCCTCCGACCAAGGGGGGGGTGTACAAGGCAATCTGAGAACTTAGGCTGCAAAGTCGGTGTCAGATGGACTCCTCAAGAGTTCCTGCAGCAGGCGAAGCAAATCAAGCATCCCATGAATCCAGATCAGGCTCTGAGTGAAACCGTCAAGGAGGCTCTCTTCCACAACCTCACGCTGCACCCCGTGGAGGTTGCCAAATCTCGCATTCAAGCCGTGATAACCATCAAACAGATGGCGGAAGAACTTGAAGACCGTGAGAAGGACTTCAAGGAGAAATTGGACCCAGTAGTGTCCGCAATCCTCAAACCCAAGCGGCTTCTGTTGTGGAAGAGTCTGTTGTCGGCTGCAGAGTACGACGAAATGGGCATCGTGGATCTGGTGGCCTCTGGGATTCCATTGACGGGCTCGCATGGGGCGGTCCCAGCTCTTCCGGAGAAGCTGGTGCCAGCCACTGACTCGCATGCATCGCTCTTGGCGTCAGCGCCACTGCGGACACTTGCCATAATTTCACGAAAGAAGGAAACCTCCGAAAAGGAGCAGGCAGACCTGACTGAGGCAGCGGATGCCGAGGTGAAACGCGGGGAGATCGAGGGCCCCTTCTCAGAGGACCAAATCTCTGAGCACTTTGGATCGTCCGCGTGGCTCCTGAATCCGAGGTTCGCGCTATATCAGGGCGCAAAGCTCAAGCTGAGAGTGATAGATGATGCCAGGCAATCTGGCCTCAACGAAGCCTATCAAAGGACCTGTGCGGCTACTCTCATGGACCTCGACTCCCTGTCATGTGTGTCGTAGCTTCGCTCGCCAAGGCGATCGTTGATGGTACCTTCCAGGGCACGGAAGTTCACGAAATGGTCAGGCTCAGCAGTGGTTGGGGAGGACGGCCATCGACCCGGCTAGTCGTAGAGTGTGCGTCCTGGGATTTCAGAAAGGCGCATCCTGGGTTTACTACCGCTGCAATGTCCTACCTTTTGGTGCCCGGGCTTCCGTGTTCTCACTCCTGAGGGTGTCGAGAAGCCTAC
The DNA here is from genome assembly GCA_905221635.1 of Symbiodinium sp. CCMP2456. NCBI lineage: Eukaryota > Dinophyceae > Suessiales > Symbiodiniaceae > Symbiodinium > Symbiodinium sp. CCMP2456. The sequence goes on along the minus strand of CAJNDV010005703.1, from coordinate 41,268 downwards.
ACTTCATCATGGCCAAGTACCTAAGGGCTCTGAACACGGTCTTCTTTGACGACTACCCCATGGTGACCACGGGGAGCGGATCCCAAATCCTTCTGAAGTCCGCGTCGTCGGTGCTCAATCTTTTGGGTTGGGCCCATGCGGAGGAAGGGGAGAAAGCCCCTGGCTTCCAGCAAGAGTTCGTGGCTCTAGGAGTGCAGATATCCTTGCACAACCTCGGGCAGGGGAAGTTCACCATCAGGAACAAGCCGGGGAGGATGGAAAAGCTCGTCACCATGATTCAGGAAGCAGCGACTAATCCGGAGGTGGCGCAGTCGCTTCCGGAGCTGCACGGCCACTTGAATTTCGCCTCGGGATTCTTCTACAACAAGGGTTTGAAGTTCGTCTCGAAAGCCCTGAACAAGGCGTCCTCTGACCCTGCCTCGGAGGTTTTCCAAGGTCTGTGTAGGGTAGCGGTCTCTCTCCTGAGAGCGACTCCGCCCAGATCTTTCGATCTAGGCATCTCGGGCCCCCCACTCCTCGTATTCACGGACGGGGCGTGGGAATCTGGTCGGGCTGGTGCGGGGGCGGTCGTGCATTGTTGTGCTACTGGTGCAACCTTTGCATGTGAGATTCCGGTCCCTCAGGAGCTCATTCATTCATGGCTCCGCGATGCGGGAGAGCAGATCATATGTCAGATAGAGATGTGGGCTTTCTTAGCTCTGAGGGTGGCCATGTGCGAGCGCTTTCATGCTGTGCCTGTAGTAGCTTGGATAGACAATGAGGCGGCCAGGTATGCCCTCATGAAGGGGACGGCCGATTCTGTCTCGCTCAGGAACATGGCCCGTTTAAGCCAACACGCGGAGCTAGCAAGCCCCTCTCTGATCTGGTACGAGAGAGTAGCATCCTTTTCGAACCCTGCAGATCTGCCGTCGAGGGGCGGTCTTGTGCAGGCATGTTTCGAGTACGGTGCTGAACCATTCCAATTGCCAGATGTGTCAGAACTGGTCCAGAAGTTGCTCAGGCTTTCAGATCAACCGTGGGCTGAGATCTAGGCCGCGCTGCCAATCGGGGGGGCATCTTACAAGCGCGACACCAGCCTCTCGAGTTGAAATAAGCCGGGCCGTATCTGACCTTACATTTGGAATCACTCATACAATTATATCGGAAGGATAAGACTTCCAACAGAAAGACATATTTAGAGAGCGTCACTTATATCGATCCCGTTTGCCATTTCAGAGCGAGATGTTTCTATGAAGACGATAGCGTGCATTTTTATGCTGGCTTTGTCTTCGAGGGAATAGGCCTGAGCTACAGGGGTCAGGCCGCATCGATGCTCGCATGGGCACGGCTAGGGATCGCATAATGCTCTTGATGTCTTTTTCCATGTTCAACAACCTTGGAAACCTTGCGACTTGAACATGCTGATTTTTCAACCGGACATTTCTGACACATGGCATGTTCTCTTGAGTCAATGCTTTGCATTGCCGTTTGTCGTGCTCGCAGGTTGAGAGAGTCTGGTCCTCTCTGTTCTGTGTCATTCAGGCGACAGTACGGAGCAACATGACACACGACAAACAAAGTTTCCCCGCCCTCCCAAACCCTTCAAAGTACTTTTCTCTCCTTTGGAGAGCCCGATTCCTTCGGGTCCCGCGTGTCTTGCAACGGTGCAGGCCTAACCCTAGCCGTTGCATCTTACAAGCGCGACACCAGCCTCTCGAGTTGAAATAAGCCGGGCCGTATCTGACCTTACATTTGGAATCACTGGAAATTTTCATACAATTATATCGGAAGGATAAGACTTCCAACAGAAAGACATATTTAGAGAGCGTCACTTATATCGATCCCGTTTGCCATTTCAGAGCGAGATGTTTCTATGAAGACTGTCGACTTTCGTGTTCTCGTCGCTGTTCCTTTGTGCTCCGGAGATGCTCTAATTACACCAAAGACCAAAATCTAGACACCCTACCTACGTGCAACATGTCCATGCTTGGGGCGTCGAGGTTTTGCCTTCGCCTGGTGAAGAGTTTGAAGATTTGAGCTTGAGAGTTTCGGGGCATAAATGTCATGTGAGCAGTTGCAGCCACTACCCTCGACTCTCGACCCCGTGCCTTCCAAGCGATCGGCACGAAGACTAAGCGGTTCTTCAGGAATGTCGTTTCTGCTTCGGCTGCCCTCGAGGACAGCCTAGAGGCGTGAGCTCTTGCAGGGGTGAGAAGGGTTTAGGTTAATCGAGGCGCCAAGTAATACGTCTACTATTTTGGGGGTTCCTTATTATAACTGTAGTAGACTATACCCCAAAACCTATTCTAATTATTATAAGGTACGTGACCCGAAACCCTAAATCCTAAACCCTTTCGAAGTCAGGGGTGGGACGTTCGGACGTTCGGTTTTGTGAACCTAAAGATGAGTGCGCTGGGTGCGCAGTGGGTCGCGGCTTTGCCAGAGCTCCGCCGGTTGGATTTAGGGTTTAGGGTTTAGGGGTTGTAAACCTTAGGATATCTACTATTAATTGTCGTCTTCGCCTTCGTCATGGTGGTCGTGCTTGTCGTCGTCCTTGTCGTCTGCCGTTTAGTCTTCAGCTTTGCCTTCGCCTTCGTCGTGAAGAATTTACGCCTCGGTCTCGGTCTCGACCGCGCAGTTCTTGGCCTGTCTTTGTGGAGCCTTTCGCATCGCATGTTTTTTAGTCTGAGGCTGCTTCGTTGTTGAATGAGTGTTTTTGTTGCTCTTGTGCAACGATGGTAGTGATACAGCAGACCAGCAGCAGTCGAAGTAGAAGCAGCAGATAGTGTGATAACGTAGGGGCCTAAACAATTACCTATACTATCTTGGGGTGCCGTATCTTAATTATAGTATAATGTCCCCCAAAACCCTATTCTCCCAGACGTTCAGTCCGCTCCACCCCCAAAACCCTATTCTAATTATTAAGGCCCCTACATTAGTCATCATCATAGCACCCATCCTTGTAGTTTCAACTCTCTGAAACCACAACCCTCAACTGCTCTGAAGCTGACCCCTTCAATCCAGCAACCCCATCTTTCCCGTGCCATCGGTCCTGGCCTCATAGACATAGACGTGCACCCTGAATGCCAGACCCGCCGACAACTCCGCAGAGATCTGCGCATGGAACGTGCCACACTATGAGAGTTCAAACTTGAGCTCGCTTGTGCGATGACATGGTCATGGGAATTCCTGAAGCTCGTAAACTCGCTGCGGGACGAAACAGCCGCCTGAAAACTCGAGATTCAGATCCCAAGCCCTCAATGGCCGAAAGTGCGCAACCCCACCCAGAGCCAGAACCCCCGAAGAGCTTGAACATGCCTCAGCGTCACTTCTCTAAACCCTAAACCCTA